>PVKN010017378.1:0-17364 GCA_004027915.1 Capromys pilorides | reverse complement strand
AGAGGGGGGAGGAGGAGAGGGAGAGGGAGAAGGAGAGGGAGAGGGAGAGGGAGAGGGAGAAAGAGAAGGAGAAGGAGCAGGAGAAGGAGAAGGAGAACAAGAAGCATCCTTCTTCATAAAGCCGTTTCGTCGATTGCTGGGCTTGTGCGCACTCTAGGCTGAGTGCTTCTCGTTGCAGCGACTGTTGCAACCCAGACCAAATACTCGAGCTGAGAGCAAAAGCAGAGACGAAGGATTGCATTCTGCCCTTCACACTGTGATATTTAGTCCCATTATGCTTCTCCTTTCCCTCCTCCCACTAAGTCAAACAGCTGCCCATTCCTTGTAAGCATGAGGGAAGGTCCACGCCTTGGATTTTTTAGTGTTTTTCTGTTTTTACCCAAGGCATTGAGTTCTAAGTATTTACAGTGAAGCAGCCAGGCTGCTGACCTTTATCAGTGTACACTTGGCTTCCAAATTCACCTCTTTTCACCAATAATCTTTTATTAAAATGCCCTATCTTTTCTTCCCCATAATTGAATCAGAGCCCTGGTTATGGATTATTATTACGAAGCACAAGATCTTCAATTAGGCTGGAAGCCCCCGGCAGACAGATACTGCGACTTCTACCGTGGAATAGCTTTAGCATTGATGAAATTCTGTTACAAGGTAGAAAACAAAAACAGCAGGTAATAACGATGATAGTTCTGTAACTTCCCACCCTAGGTTTTGCTGCCCATAGATCCTTCCTTCCTTCCTTCCTTCCTTCCTTCCTTCCTTCCTTCCTCTCTCTCTCTCTCTCTCTCTCTCTCTCTCTCTCTCTCTCTCTCTCTCTCTCTCTCTCTCTCTCTCTCTCTCTCTCTCTCTGTCTTTCTGAGACAGGGTCTTGCTCTGCTATTCAGGCTGGCCTTGAGCTCACTTTGTAGCTCAGGCTGGTCTCAAATGTGCAACAATCCTCCTGCCTCTGCCTCCCCAGTTCTGAGATTATGGGCATGCACCACCAGGCTCAGCTTGCCCATTGACTTCTGAGGGGCGCAGAAGGTAGAAAAGGGAAGGTGGGGCTGTTAGGCCAGACAGGCTGCAGTGTGAGACCTAGTTCTACCACTGAATAGTTTCCTAACCACAAATTAAAAACTAAGCACACATGTGTGCACATGCACACACACACACGGGACATTGTAAATCACCCAGGAATTTATTAGAAACCTTTTTTCTTTCCCTCCTATTGTTGTCAAGCATGATTCTTGTATCCACTGACAGAACAGCCTCTTTCGTAGGCCATTTCTTTCCTGAAACTTTTTATTGAAGAGAAGATTGTGCTTTTTCTTTCTTCCTCTTGGGGGCACTGGGGATCAAACCCCACGCCTTGTGTATGCGAGGCAAGAGCTGTAGCCCCTATCACATCCCAGCCCTGATTTTCTTTGTTAAAGTCCTTGCTAACATTGCAGGTCACTTCCAACTGCCCTGTTTTCTCTTTACACCAGGCAAGTTCTTCCCGTGCTACATCCTCACTTTTTCTGCCCTCTGTCTACAGTTGCTAAATTCCTGTTCTATTGTCTGCTCCACAACTGGAAGACTACCATTTACCCCTGCCTCCTACAAGCTTGCTTGCTTGCTTTCCTTTCTTTCTTTCTTTCTTTCTTTCTTTCTTTCTTTCTTTCTTTCTTTCTTTCTTTCTTTCTTTCTTTCCAGACCAGGGATTGAACTCATGCCCTTGCGCTTGCCAGGCAAGCACTTATTCTACTGAGCTAATGCCCCAGCCCCTTACAAGCTGTTTTTCACAATGTCATAAAATATACCTTTTCTCATTCAACAAGAAAATATTGCAGATTTCCATTAAATGTTAGTCCTACTGCACTGTCTGTATGTCTTACAATGATAAGTATTGTGGGAGTCCCTTCCTGGTTCTCGCCTCAGCCCATAGAAGTCTAAACTTACAATCCTAAAACCCGTTATTGGAATTCCAGCAACTTAATTCCAATCTACCACTCCCAGCACAACCCACAGTGATAACAAAGACACTAAGACATATATATATTTATATATATATATTTATTGGGGAGCCAAGGAGCCCTAAGTCCAGCCATGAAGTTGGCTTTCTGGAACCAAGAGAGTGACCCAGGGCTGTACTAGGGTTTTATTCATTGGAGAAAGGGGAGTAGCTTGTGAAAAGGAATTTTTGGAAGGTGAGCACTGAAGGGAATTGTGGGAAGAAGATGAGCACTGTGAGCTGGGCTAGGTAGGAGGCCTGCATTCACCTCTGCCATATTCAGAGAGGATATGCAAAGGAAGTAATTTGCATTATGCTATTGAGATACTATCTAATATTTTGGAGGTCTGATGCTTCAGCTCTGATGTGCAATCTTTCAAGCCCCAGGAAGTCATAGCCTCTATCTCGAGGCTGGATCCCAGCTGACACCGTGGAACATTGGCTCTTTGTCCTGTTATCAGGGAAACACGCGTGCCATCTTCAAAAATTATCACCAGCACCTCGACTAGACCATTACACACTGTTTAAGGCCAATTGAAAGGATAATGAGAAGTCCTAGCCAGCTCTTTACATTTCAATACGAGGGAATAGGATCAGGCTCAGTCAAAATAGAGACAGTTGCTCTTCTTTCAAAGAAAGCTGCTCAGGTGGTCCTCCACAAGCATTAGGGAGGAGAGATTATCTCCTCTACTTTGAAACACATCTCAGCGTGGCAAAATATATAGATACCTTACAAACTTTTAATTGTGATGATACTTGGAGAAACAGAAAATTAAAACACATTTTGCTCTGACAGGAAGCATGTATTTCCATCCGCAGTTACAAAACAATATCATGTCACACAGAAACTTAAATATTAACGAACACCCTTCAATATCTTACAAGAAAAGAAATGTTGGTTATGTCACATGGAAACCTTTACATGATAGACGATGTCTTTGCATAACTAGGTGAAAGGACTCATTCAGTTGAGGCCACAAAACTCTGAAGAAAAAAGGAGCAAGATGGAACGAAACAAAGACAGTGGGAGAAACAGGAGATCATCTTAGAAACTCTGAAAAATTCAGTATACGGTGGCATCTGACGGGAGACATTTCACACACATAAGTTCTAAATTGCACTTTTAAATCACTGTAGAAACACCTTTCTGTTGCACATTTCTGCAGCCATTTTCAGTTTGCTTGAGGTACCTCTCCAGCCTCACGCCTATGTTTTTAAAACCCTTTTTCGTATAGTAAGCTGACACCTGTACTCCCTTTTGAATGAGGACTAACCATAAAGCAGCCATTGGCTGTTTAAAAATACCCAGCCTTCTAAGCGTGGGAGGCTATGACCTGAGAGAAAGCTCTGTGGCTGGTCTGACAATGTGGCCCCTTCTCAAACTATTCTTAGGATTTCTCTTTGGATTCACCTTTACTTAGATAAAAAGTCACCTAGGAAAGCTGACCTTGTTACTTTACAGATTATTCAATCATTTTGACTTCCAATTAGTTTGACTACATGGAAACATCAAATTTACCGCAAAAGAGAAAGGTTTTTCTACTATGGAAGTCTTTTTTTTTTCTAATGTGAAAGCATTCTGACAATGGCAACCTAAAAGTTAGCAAAATTTTTTAAGTGAAGATAAACTTTCCCACATTTCCAGAGGCAGATAATTTGGGGGGCAGGGGTGGAAGGGACGTTGATCCATATGTATAATCTTGGAATACTTTACTTTTCATTCCTTTTTCCTGCAAGGTTGAGGACCAACCCCAGGGACTTGAGCTAAGCTAAGCAAGTGCTCTCACACTGAGTTACATCCCCAGCTTCGGAATACTTCTTGAAAGCAGCTGTACTTTTTCATGTGCATATTTAGATTTGCTCTTCTGCTAGCCGCATTTCACCTGGTAACAAACCATTCTTTCCAGTTCCTAAAATGGTTTTAAATAGGATCTGACTTTAAAACTTCCCACAAAGATCATATGCTTGGGGAAGAAGTGCACCACTTTAGGTAAGAATAGGGATTTTAGAGGCTGGGGAGATGGCTCCGTGGCACAAGTGCCTGCCTGGCAAGTGCAAGGTAGTGAGTTTGAACCCTAGTCCCACAGAAAAAAAAAAAAAAAAGGAATAGGGATTTTCTGCTCGTAACCCTAAGCCCTGGAAGCCAGGGTCAGAAGCACAGTAGTGGACGTGGACGTGGACGTGGACGTTCTGTTGAATGCTGGATGCTGGTGGTTGTCCGAGGGATGCCATTCCTGAAACTCTGAACATACATTGATTGCACTCAGTGATTTGTTTGTTTCACAGTGTGGTTCCTGTAATATAGCTTTTCAGTGATGGTTGAGTTTTGTGTTTTGGCACTTACAATTCACAATGCTTGGTTGTGTGATTTAAGATTTGTTTTAATTTTTGCACTTTAGATTCCTTTTGACGCCTTTGAAGAAGGTGTCACTGTCTTTTACGCCGTCTGGAGGAAATGGTAACCTTCCCTCTGTCTTTCGAGTTCCAAATGTTTGGCTTTGTGAAATTGAGTCTCTGAGGAATGCTGTAAGAGTGTTCCAAAGCTGGCCCTCAGAGGCTTGTATCTCGGATGTCGGACTTAAGGTGCATGGCCACTGCTGTCCCAGGCTCCACTGGTCCCTCCCGGCAGAAAAGCACAACCGGGTTTTTGCGGGCCCACATGGCCAGGTCTCCCGCACCGCCTGCAGGGTCGGACGAGGCCATCCCGCTGCAGGCCCTGAGCCGGCCCGTGCCGCGATTCCTAAACCGAAGAGTGCGGCTCCTCGGCTGCAGAACCGGGCTCTGGCAGACCAGGCATGCGCCCGCGTTCCTAGCCCGGTACCCCTCCTCGCGGCTGTGCCCCAGCAGCACGGGGAGGTTGGGGTTGCGGATGGCGTAGATGAGCGGGTGGACGGCCGCGTTAGCCCAGGTCAGCCACACGGCCAGCACGTGGAGCGGCGAGGGGGCGCGGCCGGCCTGCGCTTGCCGCGCGGCCGCCTGCAGCACCAGGAGGCAGTGGGGGCCCCAGCAGCCGACGATGAAGACGATCATGAGCAGCACGGTGGTGGCCGTGCGGACCTCGCGGAAGAAGCGCAGCGCGCGCGCGTGGGTGGTCACGGGCCGCACGCGCACGTCACACAGGCGCACGGCCCTGCAGATGTGGAAGTGGCAGAAGCACATGAGCAGGAAGGGCAGCAGGTAGCAGGCCACCACCGAGGCCACGCTGAAGGCCGCGCCCAGCTGCGCCGGGTCGGGGGAGGCGCGGTAGAGGCAGCTGTGGAAACTCTGCGTGGCCGCGGCGGCGGCGGGGGCCCCGCGGGACATCCCGAGCAGCAGCTCCCAGGGCAGCGAGAAGCCGAGCGCCGCCAGCCAGGCGCCGGCCAGCAGCTGCAGCGCGCGGCCACGGCCCAGCTTGTCTCGCGGCGGCCGCGCGATGGCGCAGTAGCGGTCTAGGGAGATGAGCGCCACGCTGAGCGAGGACACGATGCCGCCGCACGAGCCGAGGAAGCGGCTGGCGGCGCAGAGGCTGCGCCACGACCCCGGGCCCCGGGGGGCGCCAGCAGGCCCAGGAAGGCGGCGGGCAGGCAGAGCAGCGCGGTGAGCAGGTCGGACAGCGCCAGCGACAGCACGAAGGCGTTGGTGACCGTGCGCCGCGGCCGGTGCTTGACGACCGCGCCCACCACGGCGCCGTCGCCCAGGCTAGACAGCAGGAAGAGGAGCAGCAGCACGAGCGCCTGCGCCGCCAGCGCCGCCCCCGGCCCGCCGCCGCCCGCCTCCTCGCTGCGGTTCCCCGGCACCGCCGCCGCCGCGGAGCTGAGCCAGAGCGCGGGGGGCGTCCCGCCGGGCGCGGAGGGGGCGCCGGGGCGCGGCGAGGCCATGCCCTGGCCTGCGCATCCCGCATCCGGGCGCGGCCGCTAGTCCTGGCGCCGGCTCCCGGCCGCAGGGGTGGAGGGCGTTCGCCCCGGACCTGCTAAGCTTGAGGTGGGCTCCAGGCGTTGCCGGGGGAACCGCGTGTTTACGCAGCAGCGCGGGGCTGGCCGCCAGCCCGGTACTCGGGAAAGCCGCCCCCGCCGCCGCCTCTCCCAGGCCACGGGTGAGATCTGCAGCGCGCGCGCCAGGAGCAGAAACCTCCACAAGGGCGCTCCTGCAGGGCGCAGGTGGCCTGGGGGATGGGTGGGGGGCTTCGCTCCCAGGGGCGTCCAGGGCAGGAACGTACGACCTTGAGTGGGAAACTCGTTCCTAAACTCGAAAGGCTCAGGATCCCAAGGGGGGCCTCGGTCGTTCCGGACACTGTTGGCCTGCGCTCACGTTCAGGCTCTGCACAAGGATGGTGGTGAAGGGGCCTAAGGGCCGTAGTGGGGACACTGAGACTGTGAGCTCGTAGCAATGCAGTCCCTGGCCGGCTCCCAGGGTTCCTGGATCTCCACCAGCCAGATTCTCAGGGACCCCGAAGAGCTAGGGCATGCACGTTGGTGGGAGGACTCCTCTCATTTTCAAGCCCCTGGAGCCGAGGCAGACAACGGGCTAATGCCTGGGCTGAAGGGAAGAAGAACTGGACCTGTGCCTGCTGGCGCCCTTCCTCCGAGCTCTGCACTGTGATGTGCTTGGAGTCTGAGGCGCTGTCAGCCAGGTGAGAGGCAGCTGACTCGTGACAGGAACACGTGGGAATAGACAAGGGGTGGCTGCCCAGAACTTGCACCGCCCGAGAGCTGGGAAGGGGCCTGATGTGACCACACCTACATTTAGATTGGACAGGGGTGTGTGTGACTTTTTGAGATAGGATCTAGCTATGTAGTTGAGGCCGGCCTTGAGCTCACTTTGTAGCCCAGGCTGATCTGGAACGCGCCACTATCTTCCTGCCTCAGCCCCCTGAGTGCCGGGATCACAGGTGTGTGGTACCACGCCGGGCACTTCCTGTGTTTTCACAAACTGTCCAACTGATCCTGATGGGCCGTCAAGTTTCAGAAACACTGATCCAAAAAGAGCTAGCAGCGGGCGTTGTGGGACGTAGCTCCAATCCCAGCACTCTGGTAGGCGGGGGCAGGAGGACGATGAGCTGGAGTTTTACCCTAGGCAATTTTACAAGACGGTCTCAAAATTTTATTTCCTTTTTTCTTTTCTGTATTTAGGACAGGGTCTACAGGGTCTTACTATGTAGATCGGACTCGTCGTGACTCTCCTGTGTTCAGCCTCCCAAGCGCTGGGGTTACAGGCACGTGCCACCCTGCCCAGTCTCAATCGGCATTTCAGCAGGGCGGGGTCAGCACAGCAAGCTAGGGATTGAACCCTGCTTGCTGCGCTCTGCCTAAGCAGGTGCTTTAGTATGCTGAGCTATCAGCTGGCCCTCGACATTTTAAAATATGATAAGATGGTAGCTCAGTGGGGTTAGGGTTTGGGGTGAGAGGACTGAGCTTTTGGAGTCAGTGACATTAGAGCTCTGAGTTCTTGTATCAGTGAAGCGAATTATCCCCGTGAAACCCGGTCTGAAGAGAAGTACTTTTAAGATGGTAAACTAAGCCTGGGTTTCTCAGCCTCAGCATCCCTGATATTTCAGGTCAGATGCTTCTTTCCAGGGAGCTGTCCTTGGCGCTCAGATATTGAGGACCATCCAGTCACTGGACACCTCTGGATGTCAACAGCACCTCTCTCAGCATGACAACTAAAAGTGTCCAATGTCGGAACTGATGGGTTTCCCAAAGGGCAAAAGCAACCCTAGTTGAGAATTGACCAGGACAAAAATAGAATTATCATAGATGCACTTATTTGGCAAATACCATCATCTAATATAATGCTTGGTTTTAGGGGAAAAAAAAAAAAACAACACATAAAGGTTCTACTTAAAGAGGCCTCCAGCCTTGGGCAAGAACTGATGTATTACAGGGTGGTAAGCATGGAATCCTAGGACAGCTGATTTAGATGTGGCATGGTGTGACACAAAAGAAGTAAAGGGTTGTTTTAGTTACTTTTTACCCATTGCTGGGACAAATACCTGACACTCAAAATGAAGGAAGGAAAGGTTTATTTATTTATTTAAATTATTTTTATCATTTTTTAAAACATTTTTTAAAAAGTTTATTATTTTATTTTTTATTATTTCTTTTAAACCTCATTTATTTGTTTGTGTTCTGGCTGGCTCAGCCTGCCCTGGTGGGGGGGGGGGGGAGGCTGGCACAGCATGTGGTGCCGCGGATCGAACTGCAGTCCCTGTGGCTGCCCAAGCTTGTCCAAGCAGGAGCTCTAGACCACTGAGCCATCTCACCGGCCCCCAAGGAAAGGTTTATTTAGCTCACAGTTGCTGGAGGTTTCAGTTCATATTCGGCTGGCCCAAGGCTGAGTGGAACAGGGCAGAGAGCATCCAGTTCATGGTGGCGGAACAGCAATAATCTCGACAGAGGCAACCGACCAACCAGGGCACAGAGAGCAACAGCCAACATCTGTCTCTCTGTCTCTCTTTATATCACATTCAGGCTCTCTGCCTCAGCCTATCCACCTTAGACCACACCCATAATCCCAGAAGGACTCAGACCCATAATCCCATCCGTACTAAAACACATAATCCCAGTGGATCATGAGTCAAGTCTCAGACTCTAGAAGTCCCCGCCCCATGATTGCATGAGGCTTTGGGGGAACAACTAAACATAAACCATAACAAGGGTGAAGGACATGTGATGCCTGTGTAGGGTCAGCAGTGTCTGAACCCTAAGATGCAGGCGGGTGGAGAGTGAAGAGATAAGCGATGGAAGTGACTGTGGCCCCTTTATGTGTGCAGTGCTACAGTCCCGAGCTGTGTTGAGGGAGACAGCGGTGCGGGCACTGTCGGCAAAGCAGGGCCTTGACCTGGGCTCTGGTCCTCAGATCCCACACTGTGGAATCTCCCAGGATACGCAAAAGCTCCCCAAGTGCAGAAGGTTGCAGTGAATCCCCGCCCACTTGCCTTGGAAACCCTGCTCTGTAATATTCTGTATCAAAAGATGGAGCTCTCACCCATCAAGCTTACAAGTCCAAAACTTAGGGTTCTTTCTTGATACCGCCCCCCTCCCCGACCTTCATCCCCAGCACCTGCGGATTTTACTTCCTGACTATTTTCTGGCCATTCGCTTCTGCCATCACTGGGCATTTGAATCTTCACTTTCTCTCTTTGGACCACTGCTGTCACCTCCTAGGTGGTCTTGCCTACTCCAGTCCCCCACTCCACACTGCAGGCCAAATGCTCTTGACAGGTTTGCAGTCACACCCGCCTCTTCAAGTTCCTTAAATCCCGCATCTGGGCATTTACACTAGCAATCCCCTCTGCCTAGAAAGTGCCCATCCCTCCAATGCCCCAATGTCCTCATCCTGTAAAGATCAGCTCACATAACTGGCATTTCCTACCCCCACGTGCCCCATTCCCTGGTTAGCATCACAGCACTCTGTACTTTCCGCTGGTGCCATCTAACCACTGCCTGTCGCTACATTTTTGTAATCGTGCACACATTACCACCTCTCTTCATTTGGTTTTGTAGTTCACACCCAGCACTTAGCACTTAGCAATCAGCTAGATATAAGAAAAGGGTTTTGAGTGACTTTGGGAAAAATAATCCAGAAGAAAAGGCAGGGCTGTAGCCCAGGTAGGAAAGAAGGGAAGTTCAGGAGGTACTGCAGGGGCTCCTGTTCCTTGGCTATAAAGATCACCAGTAGGGAGGACCTGGCTTACTAAGCAAACGAGGAAATTCCTGGAAGGATAGGGCAAATTCAAATTACATTCAGTCTGACTGCTCCTCCCCCTAATCCCCTAACAAGAGAAGTCTGGGGAAAGAAAACCAACCAAGGGTGTTTTTCTCAAGCACTGTCATCTCTGGCTTCAGTCTGTCTCCAAGCCCATGACCTTTCTCACTACCGTGAGTCCTGGAGAGAGGATCCGACCAAAGTGCCAGCATCCTGCAGACCCCGCACAGGTTGGGGAAGTAGTTTCCAGAAGGAAAGGAGGGTGTGACTAATTGAAGGACAAAGGACTCACTCGAGCTGTACACACCGCAGCTGAGTCAGGGGCACCAACACATGGGACAGAGGGTGCAGGAAACTAGGGTTGTTCCTAGCTTTTTTGAAGGCTGGGTGGAGTAGCAATTATCAAGTTAGGAGACTTGGGAAGAGGGGCACCTTCTAGGAGAATGAATGTAATTTGTCCCTTTAGGTAAAGGATTTGTACTGTTGGCTCTGGAACTCAAGATTTAGAGACTGAGGCGTTGTCAGCCTCTTTGAGACAGAAAACTATGGCACAAATGTGTCAAGTTAGGTACAGACTGCTGAGTAAAAACAAGGGACCACGAGGCAATGCCCAGGGAGCAGTGAAAGTTACCCAGTTAAAGCAAAGGTGGGTGAGTGGTAGTAATTAGTAAGACATTTTGGTCTACTGGGAAGCCAGCTGTGTCTTTTCTTTTTGTTTTTTAGTTTTTCAGAATAAAGGGCATGGTAATTCCCTCACTCCATTTTGAGTTTGCAAGTTACATGTGTTCTTCAGCCCTTTAGCTGAAAAATGGGCTCTTCATGTACAGTATTTTAGAGCCAAGAGAAGCTGCCTTGTGAGAAGAAGAGTTGTCAGTTCTGCTGCTCAAAGTGTGGTCTCCCTACTAGCAGCTTGTTAGAAACGCCTCACCTCAGTCCTAATGAATTAGAACCTACAGGGTGAGCAGGGATGAGGGGTGGTGTAACTGTGGCTTTTGAAGAGAAGTGGAGACACACTGGACCATGGCTAACACAACTGCATGCCAAGTGGGTGTGAATGGGTCCATCCCATGCCAAGGCCCCAACCAATGCCCCAGGCACCACCCTGTGTGGATCTGTGGGTGAGCAGCACAGCACCAGGAGCACATGAACCTGCACCGCACTTACCTGCAGGGAGCACACAGCAGCACCCACTGGGGAGTCCATAACCCCATGATGACGTCAGAGCTGACATCCGGTCAGGCAGTGGGCAACATGGAAGAGGAAGAACCAGGCCATCACTGTTAAAGAGTAAATGGAGGCAATGAAAAGCACCCAGTGAGCACAGTAAGAAGCCTGGATGCTGCCATCCCAAAAGATGGGGCTAGATGAGAGCAAGCTAAGGAGAAGGGACAGGGTGGTTGGCTTCATTCTGTTTGTGATAAGCAGGTTTAAATACCAGAGACTGGTGAGGAGAAGACAGAGCTAGTACATGGCTGAGCAGATGAGGGGAGACCCTTGTGGCAACGGGTGACTTAAGGGGAACAATGTCTGGAATGGAGGAAGCGAAGCCCCAGCCTGTGTGTTGCAGTGCACACGAGAGTCACGTCACCCAGCAGCTGAGAATCAGACCTTCAGCTTTAGCTGCAGCAGCGTTGGCACTTTGCAGTCTGGGCATCCAGTCTCTGAAAGGGTCTCTCTCCATCACTGGTCTAGCAGGTGACCCACAGGGCTGTGTGACTGCCTAGACGTGTGGGGCCGGAGGAGCACTCATCTCTAGGGTTTTCACTCCAACAGAGGGTGAGGTACAGTGTAGGATTCATTGTGTGGCAGAGTTTAGGCTCTGACTCAGACTAGAACTCAGGAAGCATTAGTTAGTACGCATCTTATAATGTTTAAGAAAAATGTAACATCTTCACAAAAGTATCTTATCTTGAGTAAGTTCTGGCTGTCCTATCTTCAAGGGGAAGTATTCTAGGAAAATATCTGAGCTGCAGTTGGAAGTCCTAGATTAACAGCTGCCAGAAGGCCCTTGGGAAGGGGAGTTTTTGGCAGGTGTGACCTCTCCCTCACCCGCACAGTGGCACACAGACACTGACCCACACCAGTGAGCCAGGCCAGGCCTGCCCCAGGGAGGCTGATCCTCCACACGCCATCTCTGACAATGGCCAAGCAGTATTAAAACTGGCCCAAAATCATCTACTTGTTTTCATCATCAAAAATTGACAACTCCACATAACAGCAAAGAAAAAACTCTCCTGAATGGATAACTATGGGATGCTCATATGCACTGTATGTGTCAGTATTTGCTATGGAAACATATAACACAAGGTATACAAATGTATAGGAATTTACCAAATTGGCTTATAGAGTCAACCTAACTAGAGGGTGTCCACACATTGGAGACCGAAGGGTCTAGTTGAAGGTCTGGAGCTCACTGCGGGGTCCTGTGCGAGTCTATCAGGAGATGAGGGGTCTGCTATATAAGACCAAAGGATCTGAACTGGCAGGCAGAGGATGACCTCCAAGCTGACAGAAAACACTGGCGTGCCTTTTAGACCTGCCCTTCTTCATTTCCCCTTTGTCTCATCCAGGAGACAAGCTGCCTTAGGGTGTGGAAATGCTGAGCACATTGAGCTTCTGCCTTTCGATCAACCATCGCATTAAACTCTCATTAAAGTAGAGACTCTGGAGAAAGCATATTAGAAAATATTACAAAATCCAACCTAGGAAAAATTATTTTTTCAAATTAATGTAATAGGACATTTTGAGAGAGTAGTGGTTCTGATTTTATTTCTTAAAAAAGTACAGCTAATGTAATCTGCAGAAAATTGCTTAATTACATTGAGTTAGTGATACTGTCATTTCTTGGAGGTAAATGATTTTGTCACAGAATTTTATGAAGACTGAGTAAAAAGCAGCATAACATATTTTTGACAATAAGAAAATCAAAATTTTAACTTTATAGTTTTTCTTTTGGTCAGGTAATTAAACTACAGATCCAGTCACTGTGTCAATACTGACATGCTGGTAACAATACTGGTTACAATGAACTCACTTTCTGCATGCTCTTAAACCTGTTAATAGATAATCTTGATTCACTGACTAAACCTGCAGTCACTACATAGTTTTGGTGAAGATGGAGGAGAACATAATACAGAGACACTTTGCCTATTGACCAGTGAAGGTAGTGTAAAGAATTAGGAATATGACTGGAAAGGTAAAATACCATTACCAGCTTCACCAGGAATCTACCAAGAGCAAGTGATTCCATTTATGATACTGGGCACTGACCAAGGCTCACAGATCAGTACTAACTAGTGAGAAGTATTAACTATCATGAGCATTTCTTTCATGTTTTAAATCTACCTAGCATGCAGCTAAAGAGTGTAACGCATGCCCTTCTAATTCTTTCTTTCCTTTCTTCCTTTCTTCCTTTCTTCCTTTCTTCCTTCCTTCCTTCCTTCCTTCCTTCCTTCCTTCCTTCCTTCCTTTGGTACGGGGTCTCACTATGCAACTCAGACTCCTAGTGATCCTCCTGTTTTCAGCCTCCCCAGTGCTGGGATTACAGGTGTGTGCTACCATGTCCAGACTTGCTGGGCAGCTCAGTGTGCCCATGGGCGGAGCCAGTGGGGCATCTGGTGCTGGTGATTGAACCCCAGTCCCTGCGCTTGTCTAAACAGGTGTTTAGTCTACTGAGCTATCTCACCAGCCCTTGACTCATTCATTTATAACATGTACCTGCATTTCAGTTAGTGGTAAGCAACCCCTTTTGTAAAAGCCTCAAAAAGGCTGGGGCTACAGCATGTGCTTAGCATTCATGAGGCTCTGAGTGTGAGCCATCCTTAAGCACTCCCAGAAGCCTGAAACAGGTATCAAAAATCTGATTGCTAGGGGCTTTTTTTTGTTTGTTTTTCCAGAATCAACTTATGGCTGTCCAGTACCTGTAGGGGCAGGTACTGAAGCACAGAGGACACTTGTAGCTGCTGTAAGGATGACAACTGAAAGCAGTTTGTTCCACCTGGTCCTTCCCTCGCTGTTCATGCTAAGTGCTGATTATCCTTTCATCCAGCTCCTTTACAGAGCATTACTCTTCTCAAAATAGAACACTACGATAATGAACTTGTAAAGTTCACTGTTGAGATGACTGCAATTTCAGATATTATTCAAAGAAGCTTTAGAACAAAATATTATAGTCATTACCATAGAGTAATGTTAAAAAAAAAACCTTAATTTTCCTCAGTATGTTAATAGCTTAGAAAATTTTCTGAATTTTTGGCACTTTACATGCTAGACTTAAGTGATTTTTGCACCAAAATATATTAGCAAATATGAGATATGACTTTCTATTTAGCCATGGTATGCTATTTTGAGAATGGAAATTAGCTTATGTGAATAATTAGACATTGGTTTTCACATAATTTTCAGAAAGCATTACTTTTTTTTTTTTTCTTTTTTTGCAGAACTGGGGATCAAACTCAGGGCCTTGTACTTGCCAGGCAGGCAGGCACTTGTGCCCCTGAGCTATCTTCCTGGCCCTGAAAGCATTATTTATAAGTAATTATTACTTCAGAAAAAAAGCTGTTAAGAGTCCTGGAGTTCACTTGAGAAGAAACCCATCTTTCAGTGGGTCATCGTCTTCGACTGTAAAGTTTGCTGTACCCGTGTAATGGGCTTGTCCTGACACTTCCACGATAACAGCTTTGAAATCTCCACATTTTGCTTCCTGAGAAAAGAAGATAAACACAACACACTCTCAAAATACTGCAGGCTGGGGACGTAGCTCAGTGGCTCAGCACCTGTCTGGCAAGCATGAGATCCTGGGTTCAATTCCCAGTACCAAAACCAAAATCAAAATATTGCACACATGCTGTATCTGATGTACAAATTGTACTCTGGACTTCTGTCATGCTAAGAAAAACCCAAGTGTTAATCCTACAGGCAATGGAAATGACAGGATTTTAAGGACAGTGACATAGGTACATGTTGTTTCAGATAAATTTAGCTTTATAATGTGGAGCAAACTGGAGTGGGGAAAAAATACTAGAAGCCCAGAAACCTATTAAGAGATAACCTCAATTCACTGACTAAACCCATAGTCACTAGGTAGTTTTGGTGAAGATGGAGGAGAACATAATACAGAGACACTTTGCCTGTTGACCAATGAAGGTAGTAAGTAAAGAACTGGGAATATGACCACAATGTGTGGCTTAGAAGTATCGATGGTGGTGCCATCTCAACTAGGGAGGGAAACAAGAAAAGTGGTGTGTCAAGGGGGGTGGGAGGGACCATAAAAACATGTGTTAGGAGAGACTGTTTACTATGATCAAAGACCCCATGATCAGGTTTATTGTTCTGTAAATTTCATTGACTATGAGATTCATTCATTAGCTCAGCTTCTACATTTAAAATTTGACTCTATTACAAAAATTCCACTTTCTTTTCTTGGCTTTACATATTATATAAAATGAAACAAACACTTTTATGGAATTAAACACACACACACACATACACACAAGAACCTCCAAACTCTAATGTAATGGTTTTCAAACCATTTGATCTCAGGAACCCTTTATACCTTAAAACTTAAGGATGCCCTAAAAGCCCTTGTATGCTTTATTTATCAGTATTTTCTGTACCGTGAATATATTTGTTCACTGCCTCACTTAGAAATAAGCCTATTACATATTAATAAAAAATCGTGAAAATTCTTTTTGCGAAAGAAAAAAATGAATGAGGAAAGTGGCACTGTTTTACACGTTTGCAAGCCTCTTGCATGGCTGGCTTAGAGAAGACAGCAGGATTCTGACAGCTGTTGCATTCAATTGGAAACATCACCCCCATGACCTCTGAATGCCTGAGCACTCCTGAGAGAACGGGAGAAAGCAGATGGCATCTCGGCGTCATTAACACAGTCTTCATGTTGTAGACTCACGTAAAGCACGCGGGGGCTCTTCTGAGAGCCAACTGAAGGACCTTTTCCACAACACAGGCCTCTCCATCCCACCCATGACACATTTGCACCCAGGAAACGAGGGGGCGCTCACCCTCACAGCGCTGCCTGTGAACACGGAGCCAGTGGCACTGCTTCTGAAGGCCCTGGGCTGATTCAGGCCCAAAAGGCCTTTGTGATACTGCAGAGCAATGCGGGCTGTCACTCCTGAGCCGGTGGGACTTCTGTCAACCTGGGTCAGAACACAGGGGGACGAGGACATTCAGAGGTGCTAGCTACACAGTCCTGGCGCCTGTAAACAATGCCAGTTTTAATACCTGTTCATCTGCAAACACACAGATGTTGGTGGTTGGTTCCTCTTCATAAGCGTCTTTCCCATCTGTTAATATGGTTCCGTAGAGAAAGGCGAGGTCTTCACTCTCTGGATGAGTAATCTCAAACTGTAAAATAACAGTGGTGAAATAAACACGTGTAAAATAAATATTCTGATTCAATTTATCTTTATAAATAATATGGAGCATTCCCAGATATAAGTTAGAGCAAGGCACTAATTCTAGGTATTACTGTCATTCTCTAGATAAATAATTTTATTAGAAATTATGATTTTTATCATAGTTTCAGGCCCTTCTAAGGAAAATGCTCCGAATATACCCTCAACTAAAGAAACTGTTGTTTCATTTCCATTTCACCAAACACACACAGACACACACGGAAGCACTGACCTCAGGGCGGTTAGGCTACAGTCTGGCGGCGGCTGAGCTAAGCATCATTGTCAGGAGCCTGAAGAAGTTAGAAAATCAGTCACAGTGTGAGTGTTGAGCTGAAGTTAACACCAGCAAGAGAGACAAGGATGGTGAGAGGCCACGAGCAAACACAGGATTCCAACCTGAGGTGGAGAAGCAAGGGGATAAAGAAAAACGAAAGGACCTCAGAGGAGGAAGTCTCAGAAGATGCACACAGGCTGAAGCAGATACCAGCAAGAGGCTGGGGCCGCCATGGGCCCAAAGGTGTCCTCAGCGTGCCCGAGTTCTAGGAAGTCCAGTTGTCTATGTTCTTTAGATTTCTGCAGCGTCTGAGAGTAGGAGATTACTATAACTGTCTCATATATTCTTGCAATTAGTGTACTCCATCCCCACTGACCTGTCATTTAAAACAGCTGGACAATTTGAGAGCCCATCAGAGCCCATGCTAAGCAGGGTTGCATACTGATCCTGGTTTTCTGTTCTCCTCTGGCCTCTGAGCCTATTTCCATGATAGCACACCCCAACACCACCCTGTTCATAGGGGTGCTTCGTCCCACTAGGGCAAGCTTCTGGGAGGTGGGGTTTGTTTTGCTTTTGAGGCTGCAGCATCAGTCAGTGTCTGACACACAGTAAGTTCTTGGCAAATGTTTGCCAGAAAAGGGAATGAAGAAGAGTGAGTTAGCCCCTCACTCTGCAAACAGTCTGTCCCCCAATCTGCATCAGAGACAGGAACAGTCAGCAGCTGACAGAGTGGCCCCGCCACCTGGGACTCGACAACAGAAACGGGGCCCCGCTGCTACGCGGCCACCTGTATGGAGCTGGAGCTTGAAGGGGGGTTCAAGATCACTCCATCTACTAAGACAACAGTCTCTCACAATTTAATTTAGAATGAGGTGGGGTTATTTTTTGCCAAAATGTTCAACTATTAGCTGCCTGTTGAATGAAACAGAAAACTAACAAATATGCAGAGCTTTAGAAGTTACTATGACAAAATAACTCCACATACTGATATTACCAGTTCCCCCAAAATGATCGTTTAG
>PVKN010017377.1:0-17371 GCA_004027915.1 Capromys pilorides | reverse complement strand
ATGTAATAGATCCATACAATAGAATAGAATTCATCCTTTGAAATGAAATAAGATAAATACTGATATGGACAATAATATAAATGAACCTTGATGCTGATTGGCAAATTATAGAGACAGAGATAGAATTTAAGGCTTTTGTTCAGGATGAATATCTGTAAAATTAGTTAGTAGAGACTTTTCTAGGATTTTTTGAATGTGGTAAAAATGATTGAGATGTACAGCTTAAAAAGGAAAATTAAAAAAAAAAATTTTTGTCTGGACTGGGGTTCGAACTCACAACCTTGCACTTGCCAGGCAGGCACTTGTGCCATGGAGAGATCTCCACAGCCCCAAAAAAGAAAATTTTATTATTTATTTATTTATATTCTGTATTTAGTACAGGGTCTACAGGGTCTCACTACATAGATCAGACTTGTAGTGATCCTCCTATTGTCAGCCTCCCAAGTGTTGGGATTATAGGGCATGCCACCACCCCCAGTCTCAATGCTGTCTCAGCGTGCCTCACAGGATGAACCTGCATGACACGTGGGAGATCAAAACCCTGGCCACTGCACTCTGCCTAAGCAGGTGCTTTAGTCCACTGAGCTATCAGACAGACCCTAAAACTTGAAAAGGATTTTTTTTTTTGGCTGGCTGGCTCAGGCTACCTTATGGGTGGGCCCAGTGTGGCATGTGGAGCTGGAGCTCGAACTGCAGCCCCCTGCGCCTGACTGAGTTTTCCCAAGCAGGCACTTTGAACAATTGAGTTAACATGCAAGCCCCCCAAAAAGGAAAATTTTATTGTGTACATGTCATATTGCAGTAAGGCTATTACTGAAAAAAAAAAAAAATGCAGGTATTGACATTCCTTGTTTGACAAACTATTTGCTTATTTATTTTTATTTTTATTTTTTAATGTATTTAGTTGTTAAGGGTCTCACTAAGCAGTTCAGACTCATAGTGACCCTCCTGTTTTGAGCCTCCCCATCTCTGGGAGTACAGGCGTCCACCACTGTGCCTGGACTCTGTGGCTAGCTTAGCCCACCCTGGGGGTGGGGCTGGCAAGGCATGTGGTGCCTGGGATCAAACTGCTTGCTTAGGGTTGCCTAAGCAGGTGCTTTGAGAAATTACCTATTTAGTGACTGTTCAAAATTAAAACTAGGGTTCCTTGTTTAGACTTAGGATCTGTGCCTGTTTCTGTGTAATCCTTTATATTTTGTGTATAGAGCCTCAATTGCTTTTTTTGGCATATACACCCCATTTATAAAATAGTATAATCTTTGTTGATTGTGCTGTTCATTACGGTATGGTAGTTTTATCCTGTTCGGCATTATAGCACTACGTGTAAGCATTTTGCAAATAAAAGGAAAGTCATCAAGTTGGAATTTCTTTTGACGATTTCTTTGTTCTGCATATTGTAATGTACATACTATGTACAGTTCTTCATTTGGCAGCCAATTCATTTAACCACCTGATCAAAGATATGAAACCTAGTAGTTAAATAAGGAGTATTCGTGTTAAATATACATCTAAAAATAAAGACTGAAAATTTGTTTATGTTTTTTGAATTTTTCAGCTTATAAAAATGACTTCAAAATTATCTAGATATAAATACCCACTGAATAGCTTGTACTAAGAGAAGTATGTGAAACATGATGGTAATTCCTCAGACAGATGGGGAAAATCCTCTATATGTGTTATTTATGCTGAGCACAAATAAGTTGTGTGGCAAAATTATGGTGAAAAAGATCATGTGTTTTTTCTGTCACAAGAGATAAACTTCAGAAATCATGACTATCAATCAGTGTGTTTAATGCAGTGATTGCTGATTTCTTTGAGAAAGTTGTTTCATTTCTTTGCTGCTTGTTTTATTCACCATAGGGCCATCACTTTAAAGTGAAACAGTAGTGGTTGCTTTTCCATTGGTGTTATTCTAAGACGTTGCTTTTCATTGCACAGGGGCTTGTGGAGGGTTCCTGAGGACAGGAGACACGCCCATCTTTTTTTTCTCCCCGGGCTGGCCAGGAAGGTACAATAATATGATGCAGTGCGCATGGCTTATTTATGCTCCAGATTCTACCGTGGAACTCAACATTCTCTCAATGGACATCGAATCTCAGCAAACATGTAGCTATGATCGTCTTGTGATAAGAGATGGTGAGAAACATTTTAAAAGATACTATTTCTTTTTAACTCTGATGCATAGTTCATATTTAATAATCATCATTAACTTATTGCCTCTGTCAATTTTGTTCAGAATTTTATAGATACTGTGATCACTGAAGCCAATGAATCCTGAAAATAGTTTGAATTGCTGGAGATGTAACACAAATATTAAATTGCTTGTCACAAAATGTCAAGAATCCTGGAACATCCCTAAGAGAAAACAAATCCTTTTTGAGAGGCCTAAGAGTCCAGATAATATTATAAAAATTTCCAAATCATCCTGCAGTGTTTTAAAAGGGAAAAGTCTTGGGAATAAATATGCTAGTGGAAGAGCCAGGGAGATAGTTGAGCAGCTTAAATGGCTGCCTGGCAATTTAAAGTCCTGGGTTCCATCCCAGTACTGAAGAAAAAAAAAAAAAAGATTTAAGTGGAAAAGTCTTCATAATGGCAGCATATTCCTTTCTTTTTGTCCTCTGGTTCTATGAGTGAAAGATGTAGTACAATGGGGTAATATTTCCCCACAATTTCCTTTGTATACAGGTGAGATGTGACACAGTGACCCAGGGTCCTAGACAGTGCTAAAACTGCTTCACAGTTCATGCTGGTTGGAATAAAGGCGAATGAAAGGAGTGCTGTATCTTCATGTCTACAGACCCTTACCAACATCACAGTTGTGTCTACATTTGGCCCATACTTTAGTAGTACACAAAGTCTTGTCTCCTTAAACGTCTTCATTCCCAGACTAGTGAAGATGTTTTATTTTTGATTGTATCGAGGCTGGGTAGTAAGAAAAGTCTCAAACCAATCCTAGGAACATGATGAAATGAGAGACACTTAGTGTCTTTTTCTGTCATGTGTTAGCACATGAGTGTCCCAGAACTATTGTCTTTTCTGATGTTAAGATATTCCTGTGGATAATTAAGTTTGAAGTAATGAAGTGAGCATGTCCTTGCACATGTGTTCTGAGTGCTCAGCATTAAGTTCAAGCCTTAGAAACAACCTTTAGCTGACCATTAAATCAGTGAAGCAAGAGCTATGATCAAAAACTAAGGTGAATTCTGGAATTTTTTTTTTAACTTAGTACAGTAAGACACATTGTTATTAATATTCTCATTCACTTTGAAATACTTGTTCCCATATTTCTTGCTGCCATCTGTAGCAGTTATGGAAGTCCTCTTTCATGAGTGTCTTTAATTGTTCTACTTGGCTGCTGTGATGTCTGAATTGAATCAAAATGTTTGCCTACACAGTCATTTTGACGCTGAAGAAGAACCAGAAATTGCACAGTGCAGTACAAGTTTAAGTAAGGGAGGTGAATGTAAGCAAATCTTAATATTTTTACAAGCTTCCCTTTCCACTGGATGGCTGGGGAGATAGCTCAGTGGAATAAGCACTTGTCTGGCAAGCACAGGGTCCTGAGTTCAATGCTGATACTGAAAAAAAAAAAAAAAAATTCCCCTTTTCCACTTTTTTTTTATTATACCTTGCAAAGACACGCACAAAAGAACACTTAAAAGAACACTTATAGAACTGCTTGTAAAAGCATTCAGAACCAAAGGGTAAGTGTGTTTCAAGTGAGGACAAGTATTTTCAGGGGAAATTAATGCCAGATGCCCTTTTTCTTAGTGCAATTCTAAGTTTAAATGATCATCATATATTTTGACCACTCTTTATAAATTATGGATGTTCTCTAAAAACTGCATTCTATTGAGGTGCTTTTTGTTCCATCAGCTGTTTCTCTTGGAAGCGTAAAACTCTAGAAAGTATGCCCTGTCTTCTATGTGATCTTGTAGAAGGCATTAAATGGCCCCAAGCCTGTTTTATTGTCTATGATAATCAGAGGATGCCCACCACATGGACTCTACATGTGTCAGGGAGAGCAGTCAGTGCCAAATCGTGTAGCAGAAGTCTAAGGATTTGGTAGATGCAGAATTCAGAATAGTTTAGATTTCAAGTTACATAGATACATGCTTCTCCCTCTTCCCCTTCTTCTTCCTCTTCCTCTTCCTCTTCTGTACCAAGAATTAAACTCAGGAATTTGTACTTGCCAAGAAGGCACTGTGCCAATGAGCTATACTCCCAGCCCTGGTCTACATTTCTAAGAGAGGTGTTCCGAGTGTCTTTGCTCAACCAGATATATTATGACTTGAAAGAGCTTAGCAAGTTGACGTTTATGCCAAAACAAGGATATTTTAAATTGTTTGTGTTACCTATCCATATAAATTCCTTTTTATTCACAAACATGAGTAGATACCCAATAGGTTCTTTCTTTCATATATTCTTACTTTTTAAAAATAGTTTATTTATTTGTTACAGGGTCTTGCTGCACAGCTCAGACTAGTAGTAATCCTCCTGTTTTCCACCTCCCCAGTGCTGGGATTACAGGCATGCACCACCACACTGAGTTTGGTGGTCACTCAGCATGAGGCCAGCATAGTATGTGGTAGTGGGGAATGAACCCAGGTCCTCACACTTGCCAGGCAGGCGCCTAGACTGCTGGGCTATCTATACAGCCTATATATTCTGATTTATGCATTCAAATAATAATTATCAGGTGCCTGCTCTGTGTCTGTTGGTGGCTGTTTTGTTTATTTACCTAGTGTTAAGGTAGTTTTATAATTAAATCTTAAGCTCCACTTCCATTATTCTTCTCCCAATGAGTGATTTGTTGTTGCTGAGAAGCAGGGGCATGTAACGTTCTGAAGCAGATACCTAAAGCCAATTGGCCCCAGGGAGTGACAATTCTAAGCCGTCTGTGCAACTGACTAGTCATCACAGACCCTTCATCCTTGGTTGTAGAAGGACTGTGAACATTCCTGGGTTACCCAAAGATAGTCCTGTAGCACTCTGGCCAAAACCACACTTCCACCTGCTTAGTTATTTTACAGAGTTGTGAAGCTTTAAACCCTGAGGCATAAAAAGTAAAGCCATATTAATATGCTGAGCTATAAAAGGCTCAAGTCAACAGTTCTGACATTGCCAGATCTAATGATAATCCACTGCTATGAGAAGAAAGATTTGTACTAATAGTGTTTAGAAAAGATATCATGTCTGCATATTATACTCTGAACAACTACTATGAAGACAACAATATGCAATGTATTAATTATTGTAACTGTCCTACTAACCTGTTTTGAAATTGTCTCATTGTTATTTTGTTCTCATTAAAGTTAATAATTTTTTTAAATGAAGGAAGAAAAATAAATAAAAGAGAGTATTGGGGGACAACCTGCTTGGGGCCCCTTCTGATCTTCTGTTGGACAGAAGTTTTCTTTTCTCCAGTAAATATTCTGTTCTATAAATAAATAAATAAATAAATAAATAAATAGTATCTTCCTAACCAGTCACCCACAAATGTTGCATACCAAAGATTTCTCTAAACTGAGATTCCATGAAATTACATGGGACCTAGAAAAAAAAATTTTTTTTAAAGATGGAGATAACGATAGCATCTACCTGATAGTGTTATTGTGATAACAAAAACCAGAGGTTATGTGCAAAGCAGTTGAAATGGAAATGGTTTAGTAAATGCCAGTCTTTCATGATCTCAGTGCCAGACTTTCAAATGAGCAGAATGGGCCAGAGTCTTATGAAATAACCTTCTAGCCCTGGTCTTCAGAGATCCTTTATCACTCTCTTTAAATATCATTCCTTCTGCAATCTATATGTCGAGTACTAAAGGTCCTAGAAATACCCCAACATTAAATATGGACACAGGAGTGTGAGGAATAAACCATCTTATAGTTACTGGGTTACCTAGCAACTGACAAACTTATTAATCAACAAGTAATTACTTATAAATAAACATTGATTCACCAAAAAGTTTAGCTAGAAGTTTAGAAAATAAATCAATGTCAATAGATCCAATCCAGCATCACTAAAGTTAAAATATATACTCATGAAATAATAATATTAAAGAAAAAATCTTCAACTGGGCATGGTGATGGACTGTAAACCCAGTACTCTAGGAGGCTGAGGCAAAAGGGTGAGGGTGACAAGTTTGAGTCCAGTCTGGGCAGTTCAGCAACTTAGCCAATTCCTCCCTCAAAAGGAGTGAGGAAGGACTGGGAACGTATTTTACTGCAAAGGTCTGCGGTTCAATCCCTAGTACCTCAAAACAACAACAACAATGACAAACTTCAAAGCTTCATAGTACAGATTATTAGAAAATATATAAAAAATAATACTGGATAAAATGCGTAGCAAGATAGGATAATGAAGATAAGTTCAAAAGGAGTTTAAGGGATAAATTTGAATAAATATAAAAACAAAACTCAATTGTTTCTAGAGTTAAGAAACCCTCCAAAGGATGCCTCTGCACATAGCTTGAAAACATTTTAACTGTACCATTTCATTTATAATCACAGAATCAAAAATAGTTTGCTTCCTAATGATGAATAAATTTTAAGTAGTGATTTATGTTTAAAAGGCACCATCTTATTAACTGTGTAAAAAGGCAAATTTTTCATTTCTAACATTCTGTTTTTTATTTTTGTAAGTTGAAATTTATTAATTTTTTGCCTTGCAAAAAACAGTATGTTTTCCCAGTCAAGGAATCCAAACCTACTGTGGTCCCCTTTCCTCCATTCCATTCCACAGGGATGGTGACTTTGGAGTGAAAGGAAGAAGGTCTATGGAGTGACCTGGTTCTCCTGTGTCTCTTTCCAGAGGACACCTTGCCTGAAACTCTTTCTTCATCCTCTACAAAGGCCTATTCCTTCTGTGATACAAAAAAACAAGCAAACAAACCATAACAAGTTTTCTAAAATAAGCAAACAATAAAAACAGTGACATGAAGAAAAGATCATATAACAGTTAGACACCTCTTGATCAATGACCTCCTAATGTTAGTGTAGGAGCTGAGAGTTAAAGTCCACCTTTTTTCTCCCCTTCCAGTACTTCACCTTTAACAATCAAAGTAGCCAAGTTCAGAGTTTCTAAATGACACAAATAAACACAGGGCCTTGATCACTTCCCAGTCTCCTGAACTCCAACTTCGAGATTTCAAGCCAGGAAGAACTAACAGCCAGTTTATAGAAAGACCCTGGGAACTGTCAAACAAGTCTTTATCAAAAAGGGTCAAAAAGAGTGCAGCAAGCTAGAGCCAGCAGGAGGCAACCTAGGGTTGCCTTTGTGGGAATTCCTTTGTGGGAATCCCCTTATCTCCTAGGAGCTCCAGTGTCCTGAGAAAAATGTGTGTGCTACTTAGGCTGCAAATGATGGTGGGATAGATTCCTAAGTCATGGTATTTTCATGGTGATGTTTCCTTGCTTCGTCACAGGAGACAGTGAGCTGGCCCCACAGTTAGCAGTTCTCTGTGGAAGAGAGATCCCTGGGCCCATCCGGTCTACTGGAGAATACATGTCCATCCATTTCTCCTCTGACTACAGTATAACCAGGGCAGGCTTCAATGCATCCGTTCACAAGGGTAATGTGTTCAGACAAATCTCCTTCTGTCTTGTCCTACCCTGCTCCTCTCCTTTCCCTGTCTTTCCCTTTCCTCTCTCCTCTCTTCTGTTTTTTCTCTTCTCTTCCTCCCTCATACACTCTGCTCATTTTTCCACACCAGAACACAGGTCATAAGCCACAAGGCACAGAGCTCTGCCCTTCTGGTTGCTGTTCTGTGTCAAGTACTGAGTCCTGAGGCAAAGCCCTACGGGTAAGATGTACAGAGGTTCTCTTGCCCTCAGTTTCTGAGTGGGGCCTTCCCTGCTGAAATATGCTGGTGGTAGGCACAGAACAATTTATCTATCCTAGCTGAGGGCTGGAACTAGAAGAGAACGGATGTCCGTAAGACATGAAAGGAACAATGAGTCAGTTATTCTTCAATATGAGAAATAACCAGTAAACATATTATGTAGGATATCTTCACAAATGCCTTGGTGGAAATCACCCATTTGAGAATTGGCACTAACAGTTTCTTGCTCTTGAAACATGAATTTGATGAGTCAAAAAGTGTGCATTGCACTTGGAGTCCATCTCATGGAGCATGTTGGGACTTTCAAAACTTGACAACATGTGAGGCCTACTAAGTCTAAGTCTAAACAAACCACAATATTCCACAGAGCACTGACAGACTTTCATTTATGAAAATGTAATTTTAAAGTAGATTCTCAATATAATATTAAAAATAGATCTAATAATTTTTACTGCTATATATGTGTTTTGTAAATTATGGAACACCTGAAGAAAAATTATCTTCCTCTGACTCAAGGAAAGCAGGATATAGTGCATTTAAGAGAGTAGGTTTTTGGAATTAGATCTACGATTAATTTTTACCTTTGCAATTTAGCTAGGTATGTGAGCTTTACTGTCGCACTGGCATAGTCCCTGACAGCTCATAGACTAAAGCCACCTCTCTCCAGCCACTCTTCTGTATTCCAAACCTTTCCTGTTACTCTCCCTCATATGTCTATATGTGCACATGCCAGCTCTTTCCACATGTAACATGCATAATAGCACACACATATATATGTAATGATAGAACCATTGCGACAAATATGTCTATATGCATGTGCATGTATGGGTATATGTGTATGTGTATGTTGTACAGATGTTTACATGTTCAACAGTTCTATGTCTGGAAAGCATTGCAGATTTCATATGTGAGGACTGAGCTCTTGATTCCTGCTTCTCTTACTACTGCACATGCCCGTTCCACACTCTCCACAATCTCAGTAAATGGCAATGCACTCTCCTACTTATTGAAGCTAAATATCTTGATTCTATTCTTGCTTGTTTTCTTTCTCTCAAACCCTGTGTTCCAGCCATCCAAATCTCAGTGGTTCTACCTCATAATATTTCTAGGATCCAACCACTTTTCTCCATTTTGTCTGTGCCCATTCTTGTCTATGCCTCTGTAATTTGCCATTAGGCTGGATCTTCTGCTTCTACTTTTCTCTGCCTCCACCCTTGTATTGTTCAAGTTCTGTGCACTGAACATTTTATAATTTAAGTCAGATGATACCACTCTGATGCTCAAAGGCTCCATGTCTTTCCCTTCTTACTCTGCATGGTATGCAGCTTCCTACAATAACTAGTCATACTACCTCTTGAATCTCCCACTTATTCTGGCTTTCATAATATACCTCTTAACATGTCAAGCCTTTACTTTGCTTTCTGTATTCTTATATTCTTCTCCAACAAGCCTGATTCCTCATTTCCCAGAAGTGGTTGCCAGATGTTACACAAATATATGACCTTCTCTAACCTCATCAGAAAATTACAATGCTTTTATCATTGTAACTCTCATTTTCTATATAGAATCTGTCATTATGTGACATTTTATATTTGTTTATTGTATGTTTTCCTCATTTCTAAGGTTAGATTAATGAAAGTAATTTTACATTGCTTACCTCTGTATCTGAAATCTTAGCAGTTATTAGTTACCCACTAACGTGTTCATTCAGTGACTATTCTTCTGATCATTTCTTACACCTGATTCAATTTAGTCTCAATCCTCATATTGCCTGCACTTTGCAAATCAACAAAGAAAGCATAAAGACCCAGTGGTCAATGTTCTTTCAATAACCCACACTTCTTTCTTCTTGGGAAGCCTGTGGTGGATACCTCCACGCGGACAGAGGGATCATCACATCCCCTAAGTACCCACAGACCTACGCTCCCAACCTCAACTGCTCCTGGCACGTCCTGGTCCAGCCTGGTCTGACCATTGCTGTCCATTTCGATCAGCCCTTCCAGATTCAAAGCAGAGACTGGCTGTGCAACCAGGGGGACTACTTGATGGTAGGTCTTACTTGCCACTGTTTCTAGTAGTATGTCTGTGCTCGATTGAGAAAACAAATGATGGTTTTTGTTCTTTCTTGGGTCTTTGTCACTTCCTACTTCACATGATAAGGGAGTTTACACAATGTTAACATGTCTTTGTAGCTAAAAAATGGACCAGATATCTACTCTCCACCTTTGAGAAGCCAAGGAAGAAATGGTCATTTCTGTGGCAGTCATCCCCCATCCACCCTGTTCACCTCAGATAATGAAATGTTTGTTCAGTTTATTTCTGATAATAATAATGAAGGGCAAGGATTTAAGATCAGATATGAAGCAAAGAGTTTAGGTAAGTGTTTCCCCTGGGAATTATATTTGCACTTTTTCTTAAATTATGTGATTTTCTGTGATGAAAAGAATCTGAAAAAATACATATAAATTTTTCTTTTCCAAATTGAAAGTAATAGCATTAAGAGTAGCTACTGAGCTGGGCATGGTGATGCATGCCTGCAATCCCAGCTCTTGGAGACTGAGACAGGAATATTCAACAAATTTGAGGCTAACGTCGGCTACACAGAGTTCAAGGCTAGTCTGCACTACATAGTGAGAACCCTATTTCAAAAAGAAAAACAAAGCAAAACAATTATTATTAAGATTTACTCTGTAATTGAACATTAAATATCTCAATGTGGCTACTTTTTAATGAAAGTATCATTACTTCTGCTTTCCAGGTAGTAAAATAAAAGTTTAGACTTTTCCATGTTGACTTTTTCTAGCAGTGATCAAAGTGAAATTCTACATATATATAGACTAAGCTGATTTTATTGTGACGCCTGCCATTCCTCAGACTTTTCCATTATAAAATGTCTAATAGTTATTTAAACCTAGTTAGAGAAACATTGTAAGGCTTATGATTATCTTATTTTGTATGCATTTGTGTGCTTCCTTTAAAATGAACCAAAATCTTCTGATTCTATTATTATTCATTTAATTATTTTACATTACAACAGTGTTCTTTATTTAATCACCTTTCCTTAATTATATGTAATTATCATTGTATTTAATTCTACTGCAATTATTGATTTCTGTGGCATTTTCTTTTTATTAAGGTTTAACTGAATAGATAAATACACATAGATAGGATCACAGAGAGTGGTGTTAGTGGTTAGGCAACAGCAATAGTAAATCAGTCTTTGCCTTCTCTAGTTAGCTACTGTAGACTTAGGGTGATCTTATGACTTTAATCCTAGATTACTAAATACATTTAAAAACACTTGTTACTTTCAATGAAATTGCACATTTTATTATACATTTTCCCAATTATGAGAATTTATAATTATAGCATCATCTCTTCATTTTAGAGAAGGAAAAGAAGTACAAAGCTTACACACACACACACACACACACACACACACACACACACACACAGATCTAATAGCTTGAAGATGATAAGTAATGTACTTCTGTCCCCTCCCAGTACATGCAGCTCTATCACACAGTGTGGACCTCAGCAGTTGTGCAGACACCAGCATTGTTGCTCCACCCTGGGAGTTTCTCTTCCTTCCCCAGCTCCACAGATGCCAGCTTGGTGGCTGAGGCACTAATGGGCTGGATTTCCCCTGGTGCTGCGGCATTGCCAGAGTAACAGTACATTGCACCTAGCATCAGTCAGCTCACTTTACAAAACTCTACTTGTCCACTATTGGTCCTGATGATTTAGTTAACATTTAGTGCTAATTCAGATACACTAAGGGTTTATTTGACAATACTACTTTTTCCGTTCCCTTCTGTACTCTCTATATTGGTTGTGGACATTACTTTCTCCCTGCTTTTTTTTAGAGCTTATGACTGCTATTAATATTACATTTTTTACAAAAAGTCTTTTGGTTCCAAACTTATCAGTACACAACCCCAAACACTACGATCACTCTACTTTCTTTCTACCTACCAGTCCAACTATTTGCCTAACTGTGACCAGCACTTGTCTCTCTGTCCCTTCTTTTGTGCCTTTCTATTTCTCAGATTTTACCATATGTTCTTGTGTGAATACTTTTGACATCACATTCACCTGGTTTTGTATCGTCTTTCTTGAGAGACATCTCTTCACTATGGTTGACTGAGACTTCTATGATCTTGGTGCTAGAAATCTATTATTCTAAACTGATTAATTGACTTGTTAATTAATCTATCAACTGAACATTCATAAAGCCAGGCATGGTGGTGCAGGTCAGTAATGCTAGCACCTTGGGAGGCTGAGGCAAGAGAATCACAAGCTCGATCCCAGGTGATCAACTTAGCAACTTAGTAAGATACTGCCTCAAAATAAAAAATGCAAAAGGGCTAGCATGTAGCTCAGTGGAAAGGCCTTAGGTTCAATCTCCACTACTACTAACAATATTTTTTATTTATCTATTTGGTATGGAGTCTCACTAAGCAGCTCCAACTCATAGTGATCCTCCAATTTTTGATCTCCACAGTGCTGAGATTACAGGCATGTGCCACCATACCCAGTCCTGGTAGCTGGCTCACAGTGCCCAGTGACAGGGCTGGCAAGGCATATGGTGCTGGGGATCAAATCTTGGTCCCTGTGCTTGCCTAAACAGGTGATTAATCTGCTGAGCTATCTCACTGGCCCTTACCAACAATTTTTATAAAATACTTCATACTGTGCAAACTTCAAATTGCCTTGCTCTGTTTAGGAGTTCAATTCAGTGAGGAGATAAGCCAAGGGAAAATTACATGGCATAATAAGTAGTCGGTATAGGAATGCATTAGGGTGCATGGAGAACTAGGCTTACATGTAGAACCATCTATCAAAGAGATCAGAGTAGGCTCCCACAAGAGTCTCTGTTCATCTCTCCTACATGAATGGAGATTTTCCAATTAGTGAAGAAAGTATGTGACAGTATGTAAAATCTCATCATCATAAGATAAAATATATTCACAGTTTTGAAAGGATTTGCTGCTACTGGAACATAGAGTCAAAAGAAGTTAAATACAGCAATGGGGCAGGCAGAAATCATCATGATAGGAGCCCTGAGGATCACACTACAAAGAAAGGGCATTAACCAGAAAAGTATGGAAGCCACCGAATAATTTTTACCCCAAATCAGTCCGGTGCGACTCACTGATAGGATAAGTGTGGCTATATCCCTGAAAATATATTGTGGTGGGAAAGACTAAAGAGAGAAAGAGTAATGATGAAAGAGTAATTTGGGAAAAATATTATTAGGTCCTGAACCAAAGAAATGGCACAAGAGGGCAGAAAAGAGGATGTATTGAAAGATAATTAATACAGAATTGAGTAGATGTGGTTGTCACATTATGTCACATTATGGAGAAGGGAGGGAGGAAACAAATAAATGCTAGATTTATTGCCACTTATCCACAAACATTTACCCAGCATTTTCCATGTGATATGCTCTGAACTAGGTTCTAGGGATAAAGGAGCAAACAAACAAAATCCATCTTTATGGAGCTTCATTTTAAGGATAAAGCATAAGTAATTAAGAACTAAAATATATATCATAGGGTAAAATTATTAAGGAGAAAAGTAAGGTGGAGAAATCGTCATCAGGGAAGGCAATATGTCATCACTTATGTATGAATTCTAGATGTCAAGATCTGTTTTTGGACATGTTTTGTTTGTTTGTTTGTTTGTTTGTTTCTTTGTTGAGACAGGGTCTCTCTAAGCAGTTCAGGCTAGCCTTGAGCTCAGTTTTATAGCCCAGGCTGGTCTTGAACTCACATTGATCCTCCTGCCTCAGCCTCCCAAGCGCTGGGATTACAGGTGTGCGCCACCATGCCCAGCTGGACATGTTTAGTTTTAAGTCTCTGAATTATATCCAATGGAAAGGTCTGGAAGCTGTTGGAATATGAGCCTGGAGGTCAGGAGAGAATTCCTAGTTAGAGGAATACTCAACAGCGTAGTTGTAGTTAAGTCATGAGGATATGACATTAACTGAGAAATTACTAAAAGTAGAAGATGAGAAATGTTTAGCAAGATTCCCAGGAGTCTCCAACAATGTCAGGAAAGCCTGAGGGTAATAGGAGGAGGACAAGAGCTTTGTGTCTAAGAAGCTAAGGGACACAAAAAGAAAGAAGACATGGTCAACCATAATATGTGCTGTGGATTTAAAATGAGGACTGAGGGGCTGGGGAAATAGCTCAGTAGAATAAATGCTTGATTTGCAAGCCAAGGGCTTGAGTTCAATCCCTGGTCCTGAAAAAAAAAAAAAAGAGGACTGAGCAAAGACCTTAGGGTTTATAACTTGGAGACTATTGAAGAAGTGTGCTTGATGGTCCTGGAGAATATAGGGTGAGCGGTGGGGAGAACAGCAGCACAGGAAGAGAGAAACTATTTACAGAAAGACCCCTGAAAAGGCAGAATGGAATGGAAACCTGATCCGAGGATACTGAGGAATAACATGTAGGGAAGTGAAGGGGGCAGAGATGCAGGTGAGCTTATGTAGCTTAAACTGAATAAGGTATTACAAGTTGAGCAGCTTCTTGCATGATTTAGCTCCTTTCTGAGCTAGAACTCCTTGTAGTGTGTTGAGAAAAGCAAGAGGGAAGCGAGAGAGCAAAAGATTTAGTAATAAGCTTCCCACAGCTATTGTGCTTGACATGGAGAGTAATGGGCAACTTGCCTGGTGGAATTGAGCTAGGAGATCATAAACTTTCAGTGATGCCAGCTTCCGTGAGTGACTTAAGTTGAAAACAACCATGAAACTCACACTTTGCAAGGGGAACTTGGAGGGTAGACATAGATCTAGGTTGGTTTTTTTTTTTCTTTTTTTTTTTCTGTATTTAGTATAGGATCTACAGTATCTCACTACACAGATCAGACTCTAATGATCCTTCTGTTTTCAGCCTCCAAAGTGCTGGGATTACAGGCACATGCCACCACGCCCAGTCTCAGTTGCTGTCTCAGTGTGCCCTGAGGGTGGGGCCCGTGCTGCACATAGGGGATCTAGGTTGTTAAAGGCTATCAAAGGGAATTATAATTCAGGATGGCAGAGACAGGGCAATTAATTCTTGGTAATGAAAAAGTTCAGGAGGTGACCATGAGTGGCTGAGTGAGAGTGGAAATAGTGCTTGAACTAATTGAATAGGTTAATTTCTTTGACACTGTCAGTGTTTTTACTCCTGCCTCATTTAGTTGGTGAAATTATCAAAGAGTGTTTATAGATGAAATGAAATTATTATTTTATATCATACTTAGGTCTTTAGAAAAGAAATATAAAGATCTCCTTTATCTTCTTACAAAAAAGGCTGATAAATACATTTATGTTATCTATCTCTTGCTTCTCAATCTCAATCTAAATAAATATAATGAATGGATATCCATATAGATTTGTACAAATACTGATTGGCTTAGTTGTTTTTTTAAAGCATGTGAAGAACACAGCTCTGTTTCACTCCTCTGAAAAGAACATTCCACCACAGTTATAACTGTTAGTGTACTTGTGTATGCACCTAACCAGTGTGTGTGTATTTGCACCCCTATGATGTTCTGATACATGTTCTGTGTATTATACTGTACTGGATTTCAGGAAGAATGAAATTTTCAGTAAGAATAAGTGACCTAGCAAATTGAAAAGTGGCACCTGATGGCTTCCTCAGTACCAAATTCATATTTTTTTGCTTGAAAAGAAAATGACGGTAATTCTAGATGAAAGGAAAGTGAAGGTGGAAATACCCTCAGGTCAACTTTGAAGAAATGATCATAGCAGTTGACTGTGTCCTCCTTTACCAGACGAGAGATTGATTTAACTGTGTTTTTTGGTAGCATGTGGGGGTAACATCTACCTCCATGGTGCTGATTCTGCTGGTTATGTGATGTCCCCCAACTACCCTAACAATTATCCACCGAATGCTGATTGTGTCTGGATCCTATCTGCTCCTCCGGGAAAGAGTATACAACTACAGTTTGAAGATCAATTTGATATTGAAGTAACGTCCAAGTAGGTCATTTACATTTTGATTTTTCTCTTACCCAAAGTTGGTAAATTTTTTTTCCTGTCCTGTCGAAGAACAATTTATTTCTTCTTTTGTCAGCAGTCCATATTGCATAGCAGAACTAGGGACAAAAGAAGGAGCTCATTGCCCCACTCCTGCCTGAAAATTTTGCCCAATAGCCACTCACTATTTCATCAGCTGGATGGGTTATGCGCACTGGTATTGTTCCTTGTGACCCTGGACACATCCTCTGAGAGACATCTCTGGTAGTGCCTTAGATTTATATTATCTGCTCTTCCTCCCACAGGAAAAATATAATGCCTTTGGAAGATGAGTATTTATTTTTCCAGCCTCATATACAATGTCATAGATGATAAAATACCTGTTTAACAAATGACAATTTATTCAATGTGTTACCAGGGGTCACTCTTGTCAGAAACAGCACTAAAACAAGTATAATTTCCCAGTCTCGATTTAATAAGGATCCTTTAAGGATTACAGCCCAGAGAATATTTCTTACAATGCCAAGGACAATGGAAAACTCTAATTTATAGAAACACAAACAAAAACAAAAAAATAGAACAAAAACCTTACATGATTTTTCTCTTTTATTTTAATGGCAATGTGACTGCATCTGCATGAATGCATGAGAGATACAAAACCTTGAAATAAGAACTTGGTGTTTATTTCTGAGCATGAGGTAGAATACTGTTCTTCCTCTCACTGCACACTAATTGGCTGGTTTGGTGTTCTCAGGAAACATTAGGTGAAGACTCGTCCTCTTTATGGACACAGGCAATTCCAGCTGAGACTCCCCGTTAGCCCCAGATCCAGAGCTGTCAAGAAAGCACTATCTTTATCCTATGAAACGCATCAAATGATTATGTGAGAGTAGAGCTTTGTGGAAATCCACAAGGATTAATTTGAAAATGGCTTTTATATTTTTAAAACTAATACAGAATATGGAAGGACCTGTAAAACTCATCTTTTGAGCTACCCATGAAAGATTGTGTCAGCATTAGAAAATATATAGTACTGTAAGGTGCCGTGAAGCTCAAACTGGCCCTGCCATAGTACCTTATGATACAAAAGGTGACTTAGTAGTACCCTTGAATAAAGTTGGTGAAATCTTCATTATCAGAATAAAAGCAATGGGCTTTATGAACTTAACTGAGGGCTTTTTGTGTTCTTCTCTCCCTCCCTTTAGCTGCACTTCCAGTTATCTTGAGTTGCGGGATGGAGGTGGCTCGTGGGCACCAGTGCTTTCCAAATTCTGTGGGACATCTTTGCCTGATAGTCAGCTGTCTTCAGGAGAGCTAATGTATTTGAGGTTCCGGTCTAACACTTCTACTCATGTGGGATTTAAAGCCAAGTATTCTATAGGTAACGAGGTTTTAAAATATTAAGCATGAAAGCTGTGGTACAATAATATATTATAATTTTTAAAATATGTATTTTAAAAATAAGTCAGCCTAATTTTGTTGTTTTTAAATTTTCACTTTATCCGCCTAATACTGAGAATCACTTTAGTGATGGAAAT
>PVKN010017376.1:0-17366 GCA_004027915.1 Capromys pilorides | reverse complement strand
TAGCTCAATGTCATAGGGCTCTGACACATTGGAATGGAATATTTTTACTCAAATCCTTCATCCAGGATCAAACTACCATGAACTAGAAGGTCATGACTTTACTTTGAAATATTCTATTAAACATCCTACAAATTCATTTCATCACGTCATGTTTACTTCTATTTCTCTATACCTCTCTTCTGTTTTTTCCTATCTTTTTCCTGTAATATTCTTCAGGCATTATCATTTGATATAGCAGCAGGTCAAGCCATCAACTTTTAATAAAACTTATCTGGAGGTGGAAGCTCACTATTTTGTTCAGGTGGGTGTACTTGTAATTCTCTTCTATCAGCCTCTTGAGTGGCTGGAATTGCAGGTATGCAGGGAGCATGCCACCATGTCAGGCATAAATTTGTTTTAAAACTTATCCTGACTTAATGAATTTCAAAATTTTAGGAAGTTAAATAATTTCACTGCCTATCTGAAACAAAAAAATATTCAGATGAATATTATTTTACTGTTGTAGTTGTGGATCTATACATAATAGCTCTTTGTTCTCCAATTAGTGATATGATAGAAAAAGAATATTTATTTATTTGTTTTTATATTTTAAGTAAAAGTCTACAGGGCAATCAGGGTTTCACTACTAGATTGAACTTGTAGTGATCCACCTGTTTATAGCCTCCCAAGAGCTGGGATTATAGGTGCATGCCACCATACCCAGTCTAGAAAAAGAATAATTTTGAAGCCTCAATGTAAATATGAACGTCATCAATTACCACTTGTAATTTACTTGTTTAATCATTTACCTGAGTCTGAGTTTATTTATCATATGCTTCTAATAGCATAAATAGTCATGATGGTAGAGACAGTATATGAATACATAAAACTGGTCACAACAGGTACTTAATAAATAGTAATTGGGATTATTATGAGTGATCAGATAAAATAAAGCACCACTAAAAGATCTTCAAATCTTTTCATGTGAGGAAAAAATTAGGATATTAGGAAGCATTACTTCATTTTCTGATTATTTGAGAATTATTTGTTTTTATTGCTACTAAAATCATTTAGCAACGGGATGAACATTGAAGCATTGGTAAACTTGAGGAATGAATCACTGCTCATATACTATGGCAGCTCATCACTGTGTGCAGAAAGCAGTGTGTAGAAAGTAGCAAGTAGATTTCTTTTTTTTTTTTTTTTTTAAGGAAGGAAAAGTTCACTGAACTCAGTTACTAGAGGTTTCAGTCCACAGTTGGCTGGCTCCAAGGCAGACTGGCACATGGCAGAAAGCAGCAGTTCATGATGGTAGAACAGCAAGAATGACAACAGAGAGAGTCTGTCTCTCTTATATTACATTTAGCCTACTGCCACAGAGAGCAAAGGTATATGCACCCATAATCCCAGCAGAACTAAGACCCATGATCCCAGTGGATCATGAGTTAGTCTCAAACTCTAGAAGTCCCTTCCCCATGACTACAGGAGGCTTTCAGGGGACAAATAGACACAAACTATAACACTCCGCCGCTGGACTCCCAAAGTGTCACATACATCCCTTTGTGCAAAAGATATTTTAGTCCATCTCAAAGAGTTGCCAAAGTCCCAACAGTTTCAGCATTGTTTAAAAGTCTAAGAACCAAGTCTCCTCCCAGATCCAAGGCATACTCTTAACCGTGAGCCCCTGTACAAAAGAAAAGTGAAACACCACCAACATTCAAAGGCATAAGATAAACATTACCATTCCAAAAGTTGCAAACAACAGCAGAATGAAAACAAAAACAAAAACAAAAACAAAACAAAACAAACAACCAAAAAAAACCCACTGATACCAACACAAGTCCAAAATCCAGCAGGACAAACATTAAATTCCATAGTTCAAACTGGAACATCCGAAGCAGTTTGCACTGAGTTGAGAGCTCCAAAGGCCTTAAACAGCTCTGCCTCTAAGGCACTCTTGATGGTAGCATTACAGGGAACTTCCAAATGATGCAGGGAGAAAAACTGATTCTGAGTGAGTGATCTCCAAAATGATATAGAGGAAAATGATCTCCCAACCTGAAAAGTACCTGGGACAAGCTCATGTTCTCTAAAACTAAAGAATGAATTTTAGGAACAAATGGTGATTATGAGCAGAATATATTTATTAGGGGAAAGAAAACTTGTCCATGAAAGGGACAGAAGGGGGGACCCTGAGTGGGTGGTCCCCAGGAAGCTGTCTCTTCTAGGGACCTTTACCATGTAGTGAAGTGGGTCTAAGGTGGTAGAGAAGACATGGGAACTCACTTAGGTGGACATGAGGTGGGACAAAACGATGGTCAACCAATGAGATTACAAACACCATTGCTCAGGTAAAATTGATTAAGTCCAGGACCAAATGGAGAAGCGAGTGACATAGCAAGTGGAAAAGAATACCAAATAAGATCTCTTCCTGTTGAGCTTGGGCTAGTGACACTTTCAGGCTCTTTCAAAGTGATTGATACTTATTTAGCGTATCAATCCCTGGTGATATATAGTTCCTTAGGGAAGTATGTGGCTACATTTGTTTACTCTTGTCTTGAGATCTGGCCCATGGCAGAGGAGTGTCTGTCTATAGTTGTAAAGTCACCTTATGTTCCATGTTGTCCTTGAGGGCCTGACTTTGTCTAATTGTCTATAATATTTCTATCTAATTTAGCTGCCTGCAACATTGCCCCCTCTGAAGAGGTAACCTGAACTGTCATAAGGGAATCATGCTCTAGCTTCTTCAGGCTGAAAAGGATAATAATTGTTGACTGGCAGTCAGAGATATTCTCCAGCAGTTGTATCTAAAGGTCCTCAATAGATACCAGACATTGTTATCTTAGGTAGGTAGAATTGCTTTAAATCTGGAAACGATAAAGTGAAACAAATATGCATGAGTCAAATAATAACAGCATAATTATGAGTACAGTCAAAATGATTTTTTACCAAGCAAACAGTAATGACTTTAACAAAGATGACAAAGGCAGGGTTTGCAGATCTCAGCATTTTACATATCATTGATTTGGTGTCTAATATTTTGAACAGCTATTGAGACATTAGAAGGATCTGGAATATAAAAAAGACTAGTTAGAACTTTTTTGTAGGTCCATCAGCAGAGATCTCTTAAATTTGGTTTAATCCCTTTTTTATTTTCCATGGCCATGGGGTATTGTATCAAATAAACTGGCCTTTTATTTTTCACCAATTGTACTATTACCTGGGGCACATGAATTGCCAAACCAAGGGAAAGCACTGAGTACTTTGGTTTGCAAGTGAGGCCACTGACTGTGTAACTGACATCTGCATGAGCATATATTAAGTTTAAGAAGCTTTCTCCTTATGTTGGCAGTTAATATGGGTTCTCTCAGGCTGCGAGGCAAAGACTCATGACCACCTCAATCTGAAACTTCCTCTGACTCCACCATGAACACTTTCTTTTTCCTTCTCTATCAGCTTTGGACATTTTTCTTGAAATGTCCCTTCTCTTTCTTGATCCAGAGAAGCAAAACTTTTTCCTCATTTTTATACTGGCTTTTGTTCTTATAGGCTGCTAGTATCATCATTCTAACTTTCTATCTATAATTTAATTCTGTGTTCTTTCTACTGTGAAACACCTCAACTCAAATTCATTCTTGCATACTCTTGTAACTTCTGTAACTTGTGTCGATATCTGGGGCCCATTGAGCCAGATACAACTTTTTAGTTCTAAGACCTCCTTCAGGCAGCCCTACTCAAGGGATGTGAGTGCAACTTCCCCTGTAGTGGGTTTCCTGACACAGGATTGGACTGATAGAGGAAGCATCTTTGAGGGCAATCAGCCCTGCCCAAGGAATGTGAAGATAGTGGGCAGGAAACCCTGTGAAGACTCGGCTCACCTGCACTGTATGAGGTGGATAAAGTTATTAAGGCCTTAATATGTCTCTATAGAAAAAATCTGGTGGATCACAGTAAAAGAAATCTAAAAATAATCTAGCATAATTGCCATAGGTTTTACCTGTATGATTACCTGGGTTTTGGTATCTTTAAGAGATGACAAATTTTCTAAGGGATTAGAACATGTGTAATCAAACCATGAGCATTTGAATCAACAGATAAGTTTATAAACTTGTTTTTTTGTGTTGTTGTTATTTTTTTCAGTACCAAGGATTGAATTCAGGACCGTGAACTTGCCAGGTAAGTGCTTGTTCTACTGAGCTATCTCCCTGGCCCCTTATAAACTTTTTGAGGCACAGAAATTGTAACTCACTAACTCTTAGACCCACTTTTTATGCAGCTGACAGTTTGCTATAAGTTCTTCTAGCTGTAGTGAAGTCACACCTCCATTAACTATCAGCACAAAATACCTGAGCTACATTAGAAATCAACCAGATGAACTTATACACCTCTCATGAAACACACAGCACTTAATCAGATTAAACCAATGTTCCATTCAGTTTTAGATATGGCCTCCATTATAAGAAATGGGTACAGTCAAAGAATTTCTTCTCCTAACACTGTGGCTCTGAGTTTTATGTCACAAACACAAGACCTGGATCTATCTAAAGGCTCAAAACTATTGGACATTGCATAGCCATGTCTTTAGAACTTTTTTCTTAACCAGAAATCTGTCCTTGGGAATCTGTTTTAACTAGTGAAATCCTTTTTAAATCCTTGTACAAGAACAATATATTACATTTGTGAAAAAAAAAAATCAGTCTTTGCATCATTTTGACTAGTAAGTAACCTGAATATATATTGTAGTACCTTAGTTACAGCTAAAGCAAGATGTCCTTTGAAGTCTGTTTCTACTGAGGTACAATTACTGGAAGGAAGGTCAGGGTTGGAGAAGGACAAAGAAATCTGTGCCAATGTCCAGCAATAGACTGGGTTTTTTTGTAGCCATGATTACTCAGGGCTACTCCGCGTAGATGACAAGCAGAGATAACAGTCTGGCCAGAGGGATGAGGCAGGCCCAGGGCCCTTTAGTACTACTGAACCACCTGGGAAACTGAGTCTGAACTCTGGAGCCTCCACCTCCGAGTACAGTCTCACTTTTAGTGGCTACCGTGGTAGTCAGTGCATGGCATTGCAGGCCTCTTAAGGCAGTCCCTCTTATGCTGGCCTGGCTTCGGACAGCAATAGCAGATGAACTTCATTGTCACTGAGCTCTTCCTGGAACCCAGAGAGTCAGACTTAGGGTTTGTTTTGAGGCTGCAACAAAGGAAGCCATTTTTTATCTCTATATTTTTCTCTTCCTGGTTTTTCCCAGTTTCAATTATAGGAAATTGTTTCCTTAGTGTCCTATAAGTATCAAGATTTGTTTGGAGCAAAAGTTATCTTTTGTAACTCTTTTCTAATATCTGGAGCTGACTGAATAATGAACTTATCAGTAAGAGTTATCTGCCCCTCTATTGAATTAACATCTCATGAAGTATGCTTTACCAGTACCTCTATTAATCATTCTAAGAAATCAGAGGGGTGTTCATTGTTCTCCTGGTAAATAGCTAAAATTTAAAATAACTAGAAGGCATGGTTCTAGTTCTTAGAATTTCAAGAATACACACTAGAAAATGTCTTTTATTTAATCTCCTACCTGGCTATTAGGCTAGCGGAGTTTGACTATTTGGGCTCCAATGGAAACAGGTAGTTCCACTGACTATTTCTTGGCTATTTAAAATTAACAGTATGATCATTTATCACCAAACGCAATATCAGCTTGTAACGTCATTTATTAGAAGTCAAAGCTTGGTTTAATATTAACATTCATAAGTCTGAGCAAGTCCTCTAAAGACATCAATGTACTTATCAGGGTCATCTAAAGATCTATTAAGATCTGACTTTATCTGTTTTAGGTCACAGAGAAAAAGCACATGACCTCTGGAAGTTCCAGATTATCTTTTTTTTTTTTTAAAGGGTATTTTCTTTGAAATACTTGCATAGATTCAACTAAGAATGGGTGTGGCCTTGTAGAGGCCTGGATTACAGCTGTCCTAAAAGCTCACCCTGTAGAAAGGCAAATAGGGAAAACCTATTTTTAGTAATGGTGGGTGAGGCTGTGAGTAAAGGTATCTTGTCCTTAGGCTCCAAAATAGTGAATGTCTTATGCACCTGCACTGCCTGGTTCTCCTGTAGATCACATCTACGTTTTAAAATAACACAATAATGACTTTCTTAATGTAAACAAAATTTGAACATTTCTCTTTTTATTGTATCTCTCTAGTTGTAAAACAGAATCATAATTGATACTTCCCTCTGCTTTCTATTTTGGCTCTAGTGGTAGAGGCCATACACATGTGCAGAAAAATATTAAAGGGCTGTTTTTCAGCATGTATGGATCAAACGTCTTTCAGTGCATAACGATGCACTCTAAAGGAGTGAGAGACTCTCTCTGACTGTGATATTCTCATCTGGAATTCAAAAAGAGAGTTTTGGATGTCTCTACCTTACCTCTAATTGATTTCCCCTGTGGCATCCTATGAATAGACCACCCAGATCACGTGGATGCTCTTGGAGAGAGGAGAGACAAGAATCAATGAGCATATCCACCCTCAAACTGGCACACAACTTTTGTGACACAAGAATCTCCGTGTGAACCTTGCATCTACTCTTATTGAATATTTGTAAATATGTTACAATAAGTCTAGTGACAGTAATTGAACATCTGTAAATGTTACAATTAGGCAACAGTAATGTCTACACAATGGCATAACTATTACATAAAAAGGTGAATTGAAAGTAGAGCACCTTTCTGCCACAAAAGGTCACTTCTAGAGATAGTTAACTAGGACAATTGATTGGAGGGATTTGGCCCCATGCATGGAGCCAAGTCTCCAGATACTTGTGTTTTCCATCTGATCACATAGGTAAACATTTTAATTTATTTTTTAAATATTTATTTATTTATTTATTTTGCAAGGCCAGGGTTCAAACTCATGACCTTGAACTTGCCAGGCAGGCATTTGTGCCACAGAGCTATCTCCCCAGCCCCTAGGTAAACATATTTAGCAACTGGGCAAATTTGAAGTTCATAGTTGAATCTTATATTTACCATTTAGTAATTACATTTTACATGTTGACAAAAAAACACATTACTTTAAGGCTGACAAAAATCCTTTTCACTCTTAGTTAATGTGTAAGGTACAGATGTAAGTCATCCCTGATAGTGCCTGTAGGATGTAAACTATTGCAAGCTGCCTCAGCCTAATTTCTGAAGGAATGATTCATTAAGTTGTTCCACTGAAAAACTCAGATAGAGATCTTTGGGACATAGCTCAGTAGCATAAACATTTGCTGGGCAAGTGCAAGGGCCTGAGTTCATTCCCCAGTTCTGAAAAAAACAAAACAAAAAAACACAAAAACAAAAACAAAAAAAAACCTGTGGTAGAATTTCTAGTTTACTACCAGAGGAAAAGAAAAGCAGAGATCTTTCAGTGGTCAAGAGCCAGTTTCCACCAAGGAAACTTTGGGTCTATCCAGTACCCCTCAAGTGTTCTCAGGTTCTTTTAGCTCACACAATCAGAGCTCCATCTCCAGAAAGGAATCCAGGGGTTTCCCTGGTTAACATTTCATCAGCCAAGAGCTTCAATTGGGATTCACCAAAGAATAGCTGGGGAAACCTGTCCTCTGCTTCAAAGAGTGGCAGTTGTTCTAGGAATATGTACTAGTTGGCAGAACTATATGAGACAACAAAATATGAACAATTATGAGCAATGGACAAAGACATCAACATTTAAAGCATAAAATTTGTTACCTAAGCAAGTCCCAATCCAGACTTTATAAAAGAAAAGCAAACTTATACCTCGGTGCAATGATGTCAGAACTTCCAAATGATACAGTGTAATAACTGGCAGTGTAACACTGTTTGTCCAGGTTCTATGAGGGATAGTTAAAAGCCTGAGCAAGATCACTTAGCATTTTACAGCAAAGTCTTTAAAGTCTACAACTTATTTCTTGCACACCTTAATGATATCTAGACCTAGGAGAAAAAGTTGGAAGTCCTCCCACACACTAAATGTGCTTTGGTCACATAAGTGTGCTGCTTATGGAGACAGCTCCTTCTGGTGTCTCCCAGAAGTTAGTTCTTTCCACTATGTCAGGTTTAGCCTCCTTAGGTAACAATTGCAATTGTAAGCAATTTCAACCTAACTATATGATACAACAAAATATGAGCAATTATGAGCAATGGACAAAGACATCAACATGTCTTTGAGATCTGCTCAGAACACTAAGCCAGGACATGGCTTTTATATTTGTTTTCCTGGATGAACATTATGCTCTTTGTCTCATCTGACCCAGAGATCGGATATGTGTCCTTTTTTAAAAAAATGACTTCCCTGTCTTTGGTGTTAACAAATGATCATTTTTCTAAGGGCTTCACTTAGTTGGAACAGTCTATGTCATTCTCCTAATTTTACATGCCTTTAAAAAGGAAAAGACAAAGAGGTGGGGAAATTAGGAGTAAAATCAAAGAAAGGAAACTGAAACAGAGCAGGCCTGACATTTCCTGTAGTATGTAGAAGGGCATCAGAACCAGTCTATCTCAGTGAAACCTATACTCTAAGTCTTTCAGAGTGGTTACCGACCTAATGTCACTCAGTTGGCAAAGCAAATTCTATGCTTCTTATACAGGCATGTATATTTATTAAGTCTGAGCTAGATTTAAAAGTCTCATTTTACAGAAGTTTACATAAAGTTCATTAGGAGGATTAATAACTGTACTCTCTCTAATGATATTGTCTAAAGTCAAGGAAGAAATACTGGAACATTTAGCAAGTAGTTCAAATGCAGTATATACAAGTACACAACAGTCATAAAATGTTCCATTAAACAAACATCATAACCTTATAACATTTCCATGTTTTAACTTAGATTTACCAACAACATTTGGACCAACATTTTAATGAAAACATATGAGACGAAGTATAAGCAATTGTAAGCAATTTCAACCAAACTATATGCTACAACAAAATATGTGCAATTATGAGCAATGGACAAAGACATCAGCATGTAAAGCATGCAATTTGTTAACTGATTAGTTAATTAGTTTGGGACTTGATTAAGTCCCAATCCAGAATTTATAAAAGAAAAGCAAACTCATATATCTGGCCAATGATCTCGGAACTTCCAAATGATAGTGTAAAAACTGATCTTGGGTGGACGACCTCCAAATGATATAGGGGAAAAATGATCTGCCAACCTGAAAAGTACCTGGGACAAGCTCATGTTTTCTAAAACCATAGAATGAATTTTAGGAACAAACAGAGGGTACAAGCAGAATATATTTATTAGGGGAAAGAAAGCTCCTGTCCAAGAGAAGGACAGAAGGGGGATCCTGAGTGGGTGGTTCCCAGGAGGCTGTCTCTTCCAAGGACCTTTACCATGTAGTGAAGTGGGTCTAAGGTGGTAGAGAAGACATAGGAACTCGCTTGGATGTGCATGAGGTGGGACAAAAATATGGTCAACCAATGAGATTACAAACACCATTGCTCAGGTAAAATTGATTCAGTCCAGGACCAAATGGAGAAGTGAGTCACATAGCAAGTGAGCAAGAATACCAAATAGGGTCTCTTCCTGTTGGGATTGGGCTAGTGACACTTTCAGACTCTTTCAAAGTGATTGATACTTATTTATCTTATCAATCCCTGATGATATATACTTCCTTAGGGAAGTATGTGGCTACATTTGTTTACTCTTATCTTGAGATCTGGCCCATGGCAGAGTAATTTCTGTCTATAGTTGTAAAGTCACCTTATCTTCCATGACATTCTTGAGGGCCTGGCCTTGTCTAACTGCCTATAATATTTCTATCTAATTCAGCTGCTTACAACAGTAGTTCCCATGGCTTCTCTTTTAGGCTGGCTTTGCTCCCTCTTTGCCGTTTCCCTCAGACAATTCATGTTTCTGGCTTTTCTAAACTTGTTGGCTTTCCACTGAATTGGCTTCTCATTCTCTGTTTCACACACTGCCCTCTTAAGGTCACACTGCTGGGCCTTCCAGGGCTTCTGAAATTGTGGTGGAAGCCTTCTTACCCTACCAACTCCTGTATTCTTAATGTGCCTAAAACCAGTGCCATGTGGATGATTCCAAGTTCTGCTGACAGCTGGAGCAGTAGTCAGGCTTTCTTCTCTCTTGGCTGTAGGGATCAAGTGCCTGGATCACTTACACTTTTGACCCTGATTCTGAGAAAGAAATTCTCTATGCTGGCACCATTTTGGAACCTGATGGGACTGCTGCCATCATTCTGGAACATGGGATTCTGTGGCTTTCTTCTCAAGGCAGTCTCTCTCCATTACAATTGTGAGGCTGCAAAGGGTGGAGGTCTACCATCTCCTGTGACACCTTCAGGCCATCTTTTTGATTCTCTGGTTCTTTCCCAGCAATGGAGATCCTCTCAGCTCTATCTTTGTAGTTCATAGCATTCCTGGTGCTTCCTTTCTGGCTAAACTCACAACATTTTATATCATCCTGTTTGGCTCTTTGCTCTTGATTTTCAACATAAATCTGGGTAGAAGCCCCCAGTAACAGCCATGACACCACATCAAAGTTTGGCTGCTTTGAAACATCTTTTGAAAGATTAATCAGCCTGATTTGCTTAATCTGTCTAAGGTAAAGTCTCTGGATATGAGCAAAATTCAGACAGTCTTTGGGCCAAGCTATAGCACAAATCATATGGAGTCCAACAACCAATGGAGTCCTTTCCAGAAGAATCCTCCCTAGCCTGGTCTTTACAGGCAGGCTTTCTGTCAGTCTTCTGATCTTAGCTCTGATCAGAATCTCCTATACAGAACAACCAAAGCTTTTCTAGATCTTCATAAGTAGACAACCTCTCCAAACATTTCCTATCTCTGTCCATGAGCCATTCATTATAGGTAGGCTTCCAGACAGTCTTCTGGTCTGAGCTCTGACCAGAGTCTTCCAAATAGAACAGCCAAAGCTTTTCCAGCTCATTACAAGTAGGTAACATCTCCAAAACTTTTCTGTCTTCCCATAGGCAATTTCTAAAATCTTGTAATCCACATGATCAGGTTCAGTCACAGCAACAACCGCACTTCTCTGGTACCAAATTCAGTCTCAGTTACTCTTGTCTCATTGCTGGAACAAATAACTGACACCCAAATGAAGGAAGGGAAGGTTTATTTAACTCACAGTTACTAGAGGTTTCAGTCCGTAGTGGACTGTCTCCAAGGCAGACTGGCACATGGCAGAGTACAGCAGTTCATGGTTGCAGATCAGAAATAATGGCAAGAGCACGAGTAGATTTCTAAGATCTACTAGATTTCTAAAATGCTCCTAGGGAGTTATTTTTTGATTGCTATTCTCCAAATAGTTACCACAAATATAGCAATATCACATTTTATTTGGCACAGTTGACCCTTGTTAATATTAATTTTGAATATTAGGAGAGAAGTAACTTTGTTTATACAGAAGCAGAAAGAACAGCTCTCCAAAGGAGGTGCCACAAAGATGCTTTCTCTCATGTATCCCCTTTGAATTCCTGGGCTGAGCTTCCTGATAGCGTCTGCATCTCGTGTCACTGTGGAGCCAAACCTCTAGGAGGCAGCAAAACATTGCATACAAGGCCCACTTCTTCCCAAGGATGTTGTGGATAAGACTCCAGTGCCTGAATACCCACCTGTATGTAAGTCAACAAGGGAATACTGACTAACTGAAGTTATTTATTATGCTCTCAACCAACGTGCCTAACGCAGTGTACATACCTATTAAAACACTGTTAAATTGCTTATTTAGCATGTAACACAGCAAATCAATTTCTAAAAAGCAAATGCAGTCTTGTAAGGTTGGCCTTTCAGTGTTTTAAAGGCAGACTCATTGAGTATGGAAAGACCTGGAGGACAGCAGCCTGAGAACTCACATGGTCTGGCTTTGAGTCCTGACTCCTCTACCTACCTATGTGTGTCCTGGGATCAGTGCACGCACACTCTGAGTTTTGGTTACAACCTGGAGATAATAGCACTTGCTCTCCCTGGGTAAAGATTTTTATTTTGTTTTTTTTAAAGAATACAAAATAGTAAAAAAAAAAGGATTAGAAATGATACAAAATTTCATTGAACAAAGTGGTAGGAATTCAACAATGATTGTTGTATTGAATGATGTTATCTTCAAAATAGTTGTTTAGCTTACCAGATATAAACCTACAAAATTGGTTAAAAAATGTAACAAAACAACAACAAAAAGAGTTATAAGAAATTAAAATGAAAAAAAATTTAAGCATTAATTGCTCCTTTCAGTAGACCAGCAGAAATCAGCAGTCCAGTTATCCAAACCATCCTGCATATGTACGCAAATATATCTTTTCCCCTCCTTTGTTTCATCCTTTTTTTTTCAGTCCCAGTTATTATATCTGAGCTCAGCTAAACTATTTGGTTTGGAGTCTTATATATACGGAGCCTGATACATAGTGAGACTACTCTGTGGGGCCCACTGACTGGTGAGTGCCCTAATACACTTTCCAAGCCCAGCTCCCTACACTAAAGAATGTGAGATCTTGTTGGAATCTGAGGCAGTAGCCTGATGTCCTAGTAGGTTTTAATACCTTGCCATTTAAATGAAAGAATGCCCCGTTTCCATTGATGGAACGTAGACGAGCAGTGAGAGGAGGTCCTAAGTGGTGAAGCTGGGGCACAGGGAGCCATACCATTCTGAAGAGGCTCAGCAAGGCACTCAGAGCGTCCCTTAAAAGTCAGGATGAACAATGATGAGGCATCTGAGGGCTGTATTTCTTGGCATTAAAGAGAGCTTTATGCTGTCAGATTCTGGTTAAGGCACCCTAAACACTTAGCAAACAATTGTGGAGAAGTCAGAAAAAGCAATAGTTTAAATAATTTTATGTAACAGGTAGAAGGAAAATGTGTTTAATAATAACACAGAGAACACAAGGCTCTTAGGAACAATATGACCTGTTAAGCAGCACACTTGCAGCAAGCGGCAAGAGGTGGATCTTTTAATAAGTCTCACTATCCTCAGCTCTTATATTTTGACCTAATCTTTTCATTCTCAATGAAAGTTTTCCCATTAACTGGGAAGTTTATGGAGAGTGATACAAGAAGATGAAGTAGATCTTTAAATATTTTTCCTAGGATCCCATTTTACTTGAAAATAAATAGGAAAAAAACCGTGTTTCTTCTTTTTGGTCTTTTCTAAGACAGTAGCATATCTAAATATCAATATTTATTTATTTAAAAATTTATTTTTTAGTTTAACTTATTAAAATATAAATATTTAAAATAAAATACTGAAGTCCTTGTGCATGTGCCTCAGAGCATGAACAAACGAGGCACCTAGTTTTCTTTACTCATTCTCCCTGGGATAGAGCCTTGCAAATTCTGAACCCCTGGGTAGCTGAGCTCAGGGGCAAGTCCTGACCCACTCTAAACTGGCCTCTGTTTGCCTTTCTCCACATTTCTCCTCCATGTGGAGAGAGCCTGAGGACCGGTGGGCCTCAAGAGGCAACCCTTCTCTGAGAGGAGGAAGCTTTGATTCTTTACCAGGCCAATGAGGCCTTCTAGTGCACATAGGCAAGTTATGTACAAGGGAAACAATCCATGTGTCCTCAGGTTTGGAGGGCTCTGGAGCAGCTACATAGTTGTCAACAGGTGCTACTCTAAGTAGTGACTTAAACTCACCCACTGAACTTACTTTGTGGTTACTTCATGCCAGGCACTATCGTGGATTCTATGAAATAAAGAGAAGACCTGACCTCTGCTATCAGACACTGATGGAAAGAAATAGACATTCACAAAGAGGCTGTTACATTGCCTTCTCGAGAGTACAATATGTGCTTGGTCCATGGCTTTCCTGGAATCCTGTTTCTTGAGAGCTGTAGTCTCTGGTGATAAATTAATTAGGCATGTGGTATGTTGAGATGAGGCAAGAAAAAGGAAGAAAACTTCACATGTCATGTTAAGATTATCCTAGTGTGTACATCACAGAACAACCTTTCAAGTAAAATAATCAGGAACTGGGCCCCACATTTGGCAATCTACTTCATTAGTGAATTATTCTCAAGAACATAAGATAATTTATAGTATGTAGGATGACTCAGAATAATCACTTTTTTCATTTCTTATCTTATAAGTGATAGTATTTTCATTTTTAGATTCTACTACAAAGAGGAAGAAGAGTTGGGTTAGGATTTGGAGATTTTAAGACAGGATCTTTTTTTAAAAAAAATTTAGTGTAGAGTATACAAGGTCTGCAGGGAGGGCCAGAGAGATAGCTCATTAGAATAAGCACCTGCTTGGCAAGCCCATGGTCCTGAGTTCAATCCTCAGCATCAAAAAAATAAAAAAAATAAAAAATAAAATAAAATAAACTATAGGGTCTCATTACACAGAATAGACTCATAGATTTCTCCTGTTTTCACATTACCAAGCACTGGGATTATAGGTGTATGCCACCATGCTCAGTCTCAATCTCTGTCTCAGTGTGCCCCAGGGGCAGGTTTCAGTGCACCCCAGGGGCAGAGAGATTTGGAGATTTTAGATTTTTTTTTTTTACAATTTATTGTATGAACACCTGATGTATGCGATTTTGGTGGGGGGAAAACCTCTGGAAATAGTTTGGATTTACAGATATGTAAATAGGTATAATTATTTCACATTGTGAAATTTTCCGAGAAACCACTTAAATAGTTGTTATGGCTTGCGTCTAGTTGTGCCCCAAAGCCTCATACAGTTATGGGGCAGGGACTTCTAGAGTTTGAGATTAATTTATAATCCACTGGGATTATGAGCTTTAGTACTGCTGGGATTATGGGTGTGAGTACTTCCCCCAGCTTGAGGTGGATAGCCTGAATGCAATTTAAGGGAGACAGACTTCCTCTCTGTTGCCATTGTTGCTGCTACTCTTCTCATTTGTTCTCTTGCTCTTCACTGCTGCTATGAACTGCTGCCCTTTGCCATGTGCCACTCAGCCTTGGAGTCAGCTGAGTATGGACTGAAACCTCCAGTAACTGTGAGCTAAATAAACCCTTCCTTCTTTTATTTTGAGTGTTGGGTATTTGTCCCAGAAACAACAGAAAAGTAACTGGGACAGAGTTCAATGTCGATAAGATGTTTGGAAGTAAGCTTTAAAACTCATGTCATTTTAAAATGCAATTGATTTTCCAGCCACTTTCTCACAGGTAACCATAATTTTAGCAGACACATTAACATTGTCACAGCGTGGAGTTCGTGTTATTTTGAATGAAGTATCAAACTCTCTCAAGATAAAAGATGCTATCCAGAGCAGGAGGAGAAACAAAGTCATTAAGTTGCCACAGGCTGCAATGCAAGTAAAAGGGGACTGTCTCTTTCTCTTGAAGAAAACTAAAATTTGAATGTTGAATGTTCAGAGGAATTACATTTATAGTTACACACCATATAATGACGTTTTTGTTCATAACTAAATACCTGTACTACCGTGAGTGGTTTCATAAGAGTATAATGGAGTTGAAAAATGCCAGTTACTTAATGACATCTTGTCTTGTGATGGGATAGTGCAATAGTGCAGCACATGTGTGTATACATTTGTACATACATGTACATGTATGTACATATTTGTAATAATGCTTCTATAAGAACCCCTCTGGACTTCTGATCCTATAAAATATAGCACTATAATCCTATATAGCACAAAAATATCTGATAATAGCAGCTAAAGTACTGGCTTTTGTTTTTATGTATTCATCCATTTATTTAACAAGTACAGGGCCTTACTACACAGCTCAGACTCATAATGTATCCTCCCGTTTCAGCCTCCCCAAGGCTGGGATTCCTGGCATGGTCCACCACTTCCAGTCTTGGTGGCAGGCACAGCATGCAGTATTGGGGATCAAACCCTGTTTCTTGTGCTTGCCTACACAGGTGCTTAGACTGCTGAGTTATCTCCCTGGCCCACTAATGGTCTTTATATTTACTATTCTATACCTTTTATTGTTATTTTAGAATATGCTTTTTCTATCTAAAGTAAGTTTATGGTAAAACAGTAGGCCTTGCTACACTCTCTGTGGCAGCAGATATCTTGTGTTTATTGCACCTTCTGGTTGCATCAATAGATCACACAGAGCGAGTGACCTGGCCTATGTAGGTTGTGCAGTTAATTTTATACTCATTGATTGTGGTGGCAAATCTATGGCATGCATGTGAGTTACTCTGTTTTTCTTTTGGGACAAAAGATGTTACTGTAGAGATGTTTTTCTAAATGAAAACTTCAGAATTCAGGTTTAATTACAGTATTGGCACTTTGAGATAAATAAGTGAGTTGTGAGTTTCACTTTGACACTCAGTCTCTAAAATTTTTACCATGTCTGCCCTATGATGTTTGCACAAAGAGAAAATAACCTAACAATGTGTTTCTCACTGTGCATGTCTTTTGCTAGGAAACTCCTATCTGTGTAAAGCTGTATGTGTATTCTGATATGCCAAAATTGATAATATATTTTCTGTTATCTTTATAACATCTTTTTAAAATGCTAATATATGATGAAACACATTCATCTGAAGTATGAAGCAACCCCTCAGGAAAATGTTTCTGAACTTCATCTTCACCATAACACTCAGGAAGACAAGCCATTTGTCGTTTATAATTAATATTTCTCTTTCTTTCCTCCTTAAGCACAACCATTGCAAAATAAGTCATGTAGTTTTCTAATAAATAACATGGCTTTCAACAATTTGTTTCTGTGTCTTGATAGATGTAAGATTTGTTTAGTCCATTCTGAAAATTTATACATTCTTCTTCGTTTTGTTCTCAGATGTGAGTTTGCTTGATAACATGCCTATAGGATAAAAATCTTCATTTTATAATATTAAGAAAGGCACACTTAGTTTACAAAGTAACTTTCACTTCACACTTTCATTTCAGTATGACGTGAATTATCAAAAGAGTTATGGTAATTGAGTAAGGTGAAGTGGTTTTATGAATTCCAGAGGAGTTGAAAGGTCATAAGACTAATATAGGCATTTTGTCTATTCAACCTAAACTTGTGCAGAGACTATGGTCAGTAGTTTTCTTCTGTTGGAAAGGTTTCCAATTAGAAGTGCATTTTAGCATTCAATCTATTAGGCTGATTCTCAGCATTCAGTTATTTCAAGTGAGTCTTGGCTTGTTTTCTTTATGGGAGGAAACATTTACATGGATAATACACAACTAGTTGGCCTAGCATATTAATATGCATTTCAAAATTCATGAAATTATTACTGAATCTACTGAAATGTGTAGAAATTCAAAACTAATAATAATAACCAATAAGATTATATAATAATCCAATCGTATAACTGAAAACTCAAGTAGTTTTTAGCCTTCTTGATTCATGTTGAGGGCCGGGCAGATAGCTCAGAGGCTTAAGAGCTTGCCTGACAAGCATAAGGTCCTGAGTTCAATCCCTGGTACCAAAATAATAATAA
>PVKN010017375.1:0-17367 GCA_004027915.1 Capromys pilorides | reverse complement strand
AAAAAAAAATAAATCCTGCTCGGAGCCGCTTCATAGTGGTCTCCATCAAGGATTGGTCCTGTCTTTTTTATATTCTACTATTCTGTGTCAGTTACTTGATGCTCCTTCACTTTAGCTCTCTAAACACCTCTTCTTCTGGGCCTGAGTACTGAGTCACCTTCAGCAGCTATACGGTGTCATCCAGACCAGCAGGCATGAGTCCATCTGGAGGAACCTTTGGAAGGAGAAACTGTGACAGAAGCAAACTGAAGTCCTACTCCATGTCCCTCATGAATCTCATACAGATTCACGCAAGGACCACCTGGACCTTGTTAGAGAAATATATCGAGCATTCATAGATAACTCCTTACTTGGGACAGAGAGAAAATCAAGTGTGCTTGTATGCACGTATTTTTCTCTGCAGAGAAACATTTCTGGAAGGACACATGCCCACCATCAGAAGTAGTGGCAGTCCTTGACAGAAGGCAAGTCAGATGATGGGGTGTGCAGAGGGGCAGTGGTAGCAGCAGATAATAATTTTTTACTTTCTGCATTTCTGCCCAATTAAAATGTTTATGGCAAGTACACAGAGCTTGTTTTCTTTATGCTTCTTGTTTAGTAAATGTTACATGAGTACGTTCTTGTTGAAGAGTCATAGACACGCATTTATGCTCCAGAAACTCTGCTTTGGTGGTCACTGTAACTGCCATGAAAGCTTCCAGATTTCCTCCTTCCAGGCTTCTGGAAGGTTGTACTTCCCTCTCTCTATAAAGCTAGGGCAGCCATGAGGTGCTTTGGCCATTGAAATAGCTATGGAAGGAACTCACCACACTGAGTGCAAGAATGTGATTACCAGTGCTCTGTGCCAGCCTCCTGCCCAGTGGCTGCGGTGTCCTTGGGGCATGTGTGGGTGATACAGGGGAATGAAGCTCCCAACCCGAAAGATACCTGGGTGAAGTTCATGTTCTCTAAAGCCGAAGAATGAATTTTAGGAACAATGGAGGTTAAGAGCAGAACAGTTATTGAGGGAAAGAAAGCTCCTATCTGAGAGTGGAACAGAAGAGGGACCCAAGTGGGTTGCCTGGCTAGCTGCCTTTTCTGGGAATTTTTTAATAAAGCAAAACCATGTGGTAAGGTGGTCTAAGGTGAAGAACACAGGAGCTTGTTAGGTGGGCATGAGGTGGGACAAAACTACAGTCAACCAATAAGATTACAAACACAATAGCTTAGGCAAAATTGATTAAATCCAGGACCAAATGCAAAAGTGAGTCATGTAGCCAGTGGACACGAAAACAGAACAGAGGCTTTTCCTGTAGGCATTGCTTAGTGACTCTTCCAGGTGTCCTCAAGATGGGAGACTCATTTAGAGTATCAGTCCTGGATGCTTATCTTTAGGGAGGCATGTGGCTACATTTTTTACTCTTTTGTCCTGAGGTCTGGCCCACAGCAGGGGTCCCTCCCACAGTTGCAAAATCATCTTGTCTTCCCTAATGTCTCCTTGAGGGTCTAGCTCTGTTTGGCTGCCTATGATGTCTCTATCTAACTTAGCTGCCTGCAACATGGGGATGTGGAGAGGAGGACTCTGTCATTTGACTCACAGTTCCACAACTTTCACTCCTTGGTTGTAGGGCTAAGTGTGAAATGGCATGATGGGCAGGCTGGCCATGGAGGAAAGCTGTGAAGCCATGGTGAGCAGGAAGCAAAAGGAGGAGGGATGAGCTGGGGAGAGAGAGAACCCTTGCAGGTCATGTCCAGGGACCCCGCTCTTCTGAGCAGTCCCCGCCTCCCAACAGCACACTCATCTGCTAAGCTTAGCAGTGATGAATGCTCTGCTAATTATATCACCTTCATGACCCAACACCATTCATAGGCCTCCCCTCTAAGCATTTGAGAGTTTAGGGGTCATCCTTGATCTAAATCAACAAACTTTCAATTCTGGCTGTCCATACAAATTCCTTTGGGATAGGAAAGCAGCAAGGATTCCAGCTCAGTGGTCTTGGATGGAGCATATATTTTTAAAACAGAGATTCTAAGAGGTAGCCAAGATGGTAAACAACTGTGGCAAATGGAAAGATTGCTTCTGGATTGAATAATCTAGTAGAGACTTCGCAGAAGACATGATATTCTGATATTGAAAGTTGTGTGGCATTTAAGCCAATGGTCTTCTCTGGTTCTATCAGAACAACCATGAGATTCACCTGGTCTTCTCCATTTCAAATGGGGCGTCCTTTTTTTTTTTTGGTCAGCTCAGCCTGTCCTGGGGGCAGGACTGTCAGGGTATGTGGTGCTGGGGATGGAACAAACCATGGTCCTTACACTTACCTAAGCTTGCCTAAGCAGGCACTTTAGACTGCTGAGCTCTCTCGCCAGCCCGTTTTCTTTATTACTAACAGAAACTCAATTTTGTTTGGATATGTTCCATAACATGAGACATATTTGGCTTAAATCAAATTTCTCTCTTCCGCAGAGATTCACTCTCCTAGACTCCCTTGCAGCTAGAAGTAAGGGTCATGTGACAATTCTGCCAGGAAGACATAGAAAGACAACTATGAGATGCTCCCCAGACCAGGTTTCTCTTCATAGAAAATTGAGACAGAGTCTCAGCAGAGATTCCTAACTAGGGTGGCTACTAAATCTTTATTGCTTCCTCAACCTCTGTTTCCTACCTTTGAAGACAGTGGAATAATGCCAGGAGGTTGGTGCTGCTGATGCAGCTGGTGCAGTTCATCACCACATGGAGAGTAGCTGGCAAGTGATAAAAGAGTCCCAGAGCCATCTGGTAGTCCAAGTCTTAAGTGAATCTTAGAATTGCCTTTTCTGAATTCTCATTAATGTAGGTAATTGTGATTATACTTTGATGGATCACACCATTAGGTTTTCTATGACTTGTGGTCAAATGTATCCAGACTGATGCACCAACAGCTTTTAAATATGGTAACCAGATAAGTGTTACCTTTTGATGTTCGCATGGGTCTTGGTACACAATGAACTTTAGAGTTCCTGATGAAGTCACTTGGGACTGTCAAGGAGCTGGCCGAAATGGTATGCACAGAGGCATTCTTATAAAGCAGCTGAAGATCCATGAGGAGGAAGAGAGGTGTTCTGTTGAGTACATCCACAGATCTTTCTGCTGAAGAGCAAGACCCTGAATGATCCTATTCAAACAGTTCCTTATGGCGCAAGGGTTAAAGACATTGAACTTCAGTGTTCTGGGAACCCTGAAACTCCTGCCCAGCCTCCCATACTGGTTGTCTTCAATTGCTCTTGACATCAAAGCCCAATTGGACTATGTTAGAATTCAGATGCAGAAACTTCTATCTGCTAAAATACTTGGATTCAGTACTTTGGGGAAGGGACTAGGAATCTGCATCTTGTGAGGACTTTGTTCCAGTGTGAATGGTTTGGGAATCTCAAATCCTTGAGAAGCACTGTTGTATTTTCCAGACTTCACATTATGAAGTGTTGAGTTAAGTGTGTGCCTCTGTGTGTGTGTGTGTGTGTGTGTGTGTGTGTGTGTGTGTGTGTGTGTGTGTGTGTGTGTGTGTGTGTGTGTGGTGTGTAATCTCTACAAACACCTGTGATCAGTTGGATTTAATTGGACCACAGCTGGTGTTGATTGCATATTTTTTAATGTGGCTCCTCAACACCACTCCCCTTGCACAGCCTTTATGTGTGAAAATCAGCATCAAGTCCCATCTCAGCTGTCACTGTTAAGGTTTATTTAAAGGCTTATGACAGCCAGAGCTGAATGTTCGAAAGCTCAGCAACTCTGCCTATAGACTGGGAAGTGTGGGTGCATCATACAGAAAGAAGGGATCCCCTGGGCCTGAGGGATTTAAGGGCTGATTTTCAAACCCATAAATTGCTTACTGTAAATGTCAAGTTGAGCAAATTGTGCCACTGTCCCAGTCTAGCAGAAGGCTTTTTCCTGGAAATCATCACTGAGGTTGTTGCAAATCTGGATAGGCTCATGTGTGTGATTGGAAAAGGGGGCTCTCTGGGTGGAAAGAGCCCTCCCCATCTTAGTGAGTGGTGGGGACAGTGGAGAACTGAAGAGGAAGCAAAACTAAACACAATTGGCATCTTCTTTCCAAACAAAGGGAAATGTTTGGGGTGTGTGTGTGTGTGTGTGTGTGTGTGTGTGTGTGTGTTGCCAGGGGTTGAACTCAGGACCTTGCACTTGCCAGGCAAGCATGTATTCTACTGAGCTATCTCCCCAGCCCCCTATTCCCAAACAAAGAGGAAGGATAATGAGTGTGTTTGATGCTGTAGGAAACAGGGGCTCGGTGTGCTCACTCTCCACAATCTGCTCACCCCCTCAGCAGATAACCCTTATGCAGTGGTACAGCCTGTGTGTCTTCACATAACAGCCTTGTAGGAGTTAACACAAATATTATTCAGAATTGAAGAGTTGGAAGCATTCCAAATATCAAATTGATGCCTAGGACTATTGGTGGGAAAACAAAAACAGCATGAAGAATGTTAAATAAGCCAAATGGTGCAGACCTCGTTTGTAAAGGGTGACCTCAAGGAGAGAGATGCGTGGTGGCATTTGCCCCTGAGTGGCCATGTGAGATTTTCCCCCACAGGCCACTGTGGGTCAAGGCCCCTTTAGCTCTATCAGATGAACGGTTGGAAAGAGCAAGAGGGAACATCCCAGGGTCTCTTTCCCCTTTGGGCTATCAACACTCCAGTTGTCTTTTGAAGAACTATCTCATTTCCCCCACATTTTAATGATTGGACATTGATGATATATGGTCGTTCCCACAATGAGAAAATGACGCAGACTACAGCCACCAAGATAACCTCCCAGGAAGAGCTTGGTTTTGGCTGTCATAGGCTGCGGGATGAGTCACGAGTGGGTGCTGTGTGGTGCCATTCCAAGTCCACAACCAACCAGCTGAGTGACCTTGTGTGTTTCGACCTCTCTGTTACAGGCATATCTAAGGTGACCCTGTGACCCTCATGTACTCAGGCTTTGTGCAGTGCACCTTCTCTCTTGAACATGAGCAGGACCTCTGTCTGGCTTCTAGCCAATGTCACACCAGCGGGGCAAAACCACCACCTCCGTGGTAACATCACACAAGTTGCAACCTCTGTGTTGCTTACAGATGAAAAGAGACAGTATGTGGGCTCAATGGCCATGTTGGGGGTGTCCTCTGCACAAGGAACTGAGGGTCTTTGGCCAATAGATACTAAGAAACAGAGAACTTCACCTGTACACAGCAGTAAGAAGCACTGCCAGCCAGCATAGGAGTGTGAAGCAGGTCCTTCCCCAGCCAAGCCGCAGATGAGACTGCAGGAATAGCCACATAATGATTACACCTTTGGATGACCCTGAGCAAAGAATCAAGTTAACCTGGGCAGACCCTGGGCTTACAGCAACTATGAGGTTATCACAGTGGGTTTGTTGTAAGCTGCTAAGTACATGGTTGTCTTTGCACAACAATAGGTAATACATCCTCTCCAAAAGTAGATGGAAAAACATTCACACAGCAGAGATGAAAGCCACTGACAAGATGGCAAGTCCCTGCCAATAGTTGAGAGGGTTAAAGCAGGGTATTGTAGAAATGTGCCTGGTACACAATATGCATTTGGGGGTTGGTGGGTACTAGGAATCGAACTCAGGGTCTTCAGCTTGCCAGGCAGGTGACTGTGCGACTGTACAATTAGCACTCAGTAAATTGCATTTCCCAACCTCTGTGCACTTGCCCTGTGTCCTAACTGTCCACCTCAGAACCCCATGCACAAGAGAATTATTCTAGCAGAACTCAGTGCCAAGGTCATGCAGGCAAAGGCCCACAGAAGCGAGAAAGACTTTTGTGGAAGATGAAATCGTTTTGCATCAGGCAAAAGTCTGCACACAGCAAACACTGTTTCATAATCCTGCCATGTAAACCAGCTGGGATTTTCCTTCACATAAATTGGATTTTGATTTATATGTCAATAAATGCCCCCAGAAACCTCATCATTTAAAGTTCATCAATCTCAACGGGAGTTGTGGAGACAGCCCGGAAGAAGCCTCCCAGGGAAACGTGGTCATTGCTTCCCAGCTCCACATGCTCATGGGGCATGAGAAAGAGGGAGAGATGCAGGAGGAAGGAAGTCACTTACTGGGCCTTGCAGCCTTAGCTTGAGGACTTGATGCCCTGGAGGAGTCTGGGAGACCCGGGGCTTCAGGGAACCGCATGAAGGTGTGTGTCTTAGTTCCTTTGCTTATTGTTGAGACAAAATACCCAACACCCGAAGTGAGACAAAGAAGGGTTTATTTTGCCTCCCCATTTGTATAGGCTTCACACACAGCTGGATCCGAGGTGGCATGTCAGGGGACGTCGCAGAGGAGCCACAGTTCACCGTGTGGAAAACAGGAGGCAGCAAAAGCGGCAAGCAGCTGACATGCTATGGTAACTATTGTATAGAATTGGTCAGATTAAATAGACATGCATAATTTGCTATAATGGTTGGGGTTGTATTAATTCATGCACTAATATAAAAATAAAGGCATTTTTATCTCTTCTTAAACATTTATCATTATTTTTTGTGTTATGAAACTTTGAACTTCTTTGTTTTCTTTACATATATATATGTGTGTGTGTGTGTGTATATATATATATATATATATATATATATATATATATATATATATATTTGTTATAAACTGTCATCAATCTTCAGCATGGTAGAATACTAGAAATCATTCCCTTATGTGACTGTATTTTGGTACTCATTACACATCCTTCTTGTCCCTCTGCATGGTTACCTCTGCTGGTGACTATTCTAAGTCTCTGTCCCTATGAAATAGACTTTTTTTTTTGCTTCCGTATAGGACAGAGAACACGCAGCATTTGTCTTTATCTGCCTGGCTAAGTTTACACAGAATTGTACCCTGTAATTATATCTATTTCCCCATGAATTATAGTGCTGTCATGATGTAATAGCCAGTTTCTACATATACCACATTCATTTATTCATTCTTTTCCTGGTGATCCCCAAGGTTGAATAACATTGTTATATATCTAGGTGTTCCCCATAGCCTTGTGCAGTCCCTGGGGCCAGTGTCTACAATTTGTGATTAATTGATAATCTAAAAATAAAAAAATAAAATAAAAAAAAGCAGCAAGCAGTGACGATGGCAGCCAGCCTTGTTTCTGTCCCTTTATATTCCATCCATCTTACTCGCCCTTTGGGCAGTGCCATCCACACCCAGAGGGGGGCGCCCTCCATCCCAGCATCACACTCTAGGCCACACAGCTCTGAAAAGTGCCACCTAGCAGTGCATGAGGCCTGCGGAGACCTAGAGACAAGTGAGACCAGAACTGAGGAGAGACCAGGTCCTCCCCGTGCTTAAATATCAGCACCTTGAGGCCTAGCGCAAGGGACAGGCACACCAGATGTGCATCCTGGAAGTGGCATTCCAGCTGCAATGTGAGGAGCAGGTTGGAGAGGCCAGACAGTGGCAGGGAGACCAGCAGGTCATGGTAACACCCGGGTATAAGCAAAAATGGCACCCTGGGTGATGGTGGTGGAGAGACAGAGAAAGAAGAAACGTAAGAGCCCTGCGGGGACTCATTCTGGCAAGCTTGGCGACTGGTGAGTGCAGCTGTTTGGATGTGCTTTGAATTCGTCCCAGTGTGGTGGTGTTAAGAGGTAGGATCTGGAGTGAGGCCCTTAGCCAACAACTGTGGGACTCCAGCCTCCACAGCTTCCCTCCTCAAGATGGAGCTCTTGCTCCCACAGGTGCTCTCACTGCGATGCAATCCCCCATATTGGGACCATCATCGGGGCCCTCACCAGGGATGAGCCAGACACCAACACCAGACCTTGAGCCTGCACAAGTGAGGGTGAAATGAACTCCAGTCTTCATAAGTGGCCTGCCTTGGGCATTTCATCATAGTAACAACAACAAAAAGACTAATTTAATAAGCCTGGGCAGAAGGGGCTTCTCTCATGTTGCTGGTTTCCAATTTAAAGGAACAAATGATGACAACACAAAGAGATAAAGTTGTAGAAGAGAAATTGCAAAGTTGATAGCCAGCCAGAATTTTCGGAGTGGTCCTAGAGGATCTTTTCACTGAAGAGAACAGGAAATCTGGGCCAGGGAGATAGCTCTGTGGCACAAGTGCCTGTCTGGCAAGTGCAAGGCCATGAGTTGAACCCTGGTCCCACCAAAAAAGAAAAAAAAGATAGAGAGAACAGGAAGATTCACATGAGGAGAGGACAGCCTCTAGCCAGGAGAAAATTGTCCCACACCAGCTGCTCCAAGCACTATTCCTTGTAAAACCCCTGATACAGACACTTTATAGTACACGTGGGGGTGCACCATGACCCAGTTCCCAATGAGTCATGTCACCTCACTATTTTAAGTCTAATAAGGCACTTTATGTACAAGCCATGACTACTTTAGCTGTCCTGACATCTAAGAGGATTAAGTTGATTTAGTTAGGCATTTCACTAAACTGAGGTAGTATCTTCTAACCAATCAATCTTATAAATACATGCTCTGTGTTCAGAGGCTTGCTCAGTCCATATCCACTGTCCTCCCTTGAATGGGGCCCTGACCGAGTCTGAAAGACTCTACCACACTTCCCTTCCATCCGTCCAGTTTGTGGCCAGCTAACCAAGAGGATCACTGTGAGAACTCGGTGCTCTGATGAACGCAAAACACATAGCTCTTGGTGGGAAGCAAGATTTCAAGTTTTCCCAGTGTCGGCACAACTGTCCTTCCTGTCATCATCATTATTATTAATACAGTGTGGTTCTGGTCATAGAACCCTCCCACTCAGAATGACTCCCCATTGCCTGTAAGAGAAAACCCACACCCTGCAGCCTGACCTTCTAGGCATGACATCATAGACACCCAGGTTTAATTTTATTTTTTCAACTAACACATGCCCTACATTTCAATGGACACTAGGGGGAAGGAATTAGATATAAATTAGACTTTTGCTGTCCTCATGAAACTCATGAGGAACAGAGAGAGCTCAGTGCTGGATAGGAGGCAACTTGTAACTAATTGAAGAGTTGATCTCTGACCAGGATGGACCCTGATGAGCAGGAAAGAAGCTTTGAGAAATCCTCTTGCCCAGACTTACTTACTGCAGAGCACTGGATTGAGTGCTGTACGTAATTGTTTAGCTTTTGAGGAACTGGGTCAGGCACTTGAAATATGTTATTTCATGCAACTTAAAACTCTAGGAGGTCTGTATTGTAGCCCTATTTTATTGAAGAGGAAACTGAGGCTTGGAGGGATAAAGTAATTTGCCTTAAGCTGCTCACTGAATAAATGTCAGTGTTAATCTAGTCCAGACATCAGGATCAAGGGTTCTGGGAATCAGACCTAGGGCCTTGCACACACTGGACAAGTGCTCAGCCACTGGCCTGCATCTCTAGCTCAGTCCACACATTTTTACCAGCAAATCTCATAATACTGACAACACCACGAGGAGTCAGGTTTTGATTGTCACTAGAACTCACTAGTCATGGTAGGGCTCACAAGGCCTACCTGGTGCGCTTTGTTTTAAGAAGGAATGCGAAGTGAGAAGCTGAGTAGCTCATTACCTTAACGTCATCGTGGAGGCCTTGGACACCCAGAACCCTCCTGCCATGTCTCCATCACTATTAGGTACTAAGGACCAAGCGCTGGTGGGACTATGGGTCATGATAGCACAGGGCAGCTTCAGGCACTCAGGGTCTTCAGCATCCAGACTTTTCTAGAAGCACCACACCTGCAGGAGCGCATTCACATCCCTGTGTTCAGCGGAGCTGGCGCCCATAAAAGCGGAAGGCTGCATGGACACATGCACAAGAGACCAAAACCTCACTTTATAACAGTCTCTCCTTGCATTGTCTAATCCAGTCCCTGGAGAGTGAAAACTCACTACTGTCAGAACGAATTCAATCCCCCGAGTAATTATAGTATTCTCTCTTAACAACCTAATCACTCTTAAATTCTCCAACCACCCCTTAACACTGTAATTTTGGTGACCAAATTTCAGTATGAATTTCAGAAGAGACAAATTACATTCAAGCTCTCTCAGCCCTTATGGATCACCCAGCTTTGAATACAAACATTGTGACTCTCTCCCGGGGGCCCAGAGGTCCAAGGTTCCCCACATCCTGTCTCATGGGCTCTGCTTTGGGTAGGGACATGCAGTTGCCAACACATCCAAGGGCCCACAGCTTTCTCTTCCCCTTGCTCCTCTTGGCTTTCCTCCTCCCAGAATGGCAGCATCTATTCCGTCCCTCTCAGTCCACTTCAAATTGGCTCCTAGTTTCCCAGAACCCCAACGTCAGTGCAGCAGACCCCCAAAAGAGTGCAATGACAAGGGACCGAGGAGCCCAGGTCTCACTTTGCATTATGTGCACCTGGACTGGCCAGTGCTGAGTTGATCAGCTCAAAGAAATGATTTACAGAGGCTACTAGAACAAAAGAAATGGGAGCACACATGCATACACACACCCCTATAAATGTTATTGGATTTCATCCATCAAGATGCCTTTGAACAGAGCTCATAAACATAAAAAAAAATGTTTACGATGGTGAACAATGCACTTTAATATCTCCTGTATAATTTGTGTTGTCAGGAGCGTCCACTGCAGTATTTTCTTGTTTTGTCCTCTCCACTGCTGCTGACCACTCTGAAAGAAATGAGCTCCCGACTGTATTAATAGCTCCTTCATCTTCCTGCCACCACTCCCTCTAAATGGCTCGCAGTTATCTATTCATGAAATAAATAAGCACTGCCTTTCACATCTCCTGAACTCTCCTTGTGCCTGGCAAGACTGGTGAAATTGAACCTTTATAAGGGGCTCTTCAAATTCCTTTGTTGCAGGAGAACTTGGCAGGGCAGGCTCAGTGTGAAGTGAGGGAGATTGGATCCCTTTCGGGCTCAAGGAAGTTTCCAGAGGTGCCCAGTGCAGTGCACTTCAATCAGTTGGCAGTGGTAGGAGTGAAACCTCTGAGGAATCCTTTCCAGCAGTTTTCTGCAGTAGTTAGCCACGTCACATTCCTCTCTCTAGAAAGCCACATCCCAGCAATTAAACAGGTCTCCAGGGTCAAAGGAACATGGGTTTGAATCTCAGCTCTGCCTCTTTCTAACTATGCAACAGTCAAGTCGCTTTGCCTCTCTGAGCCTCAGCTTCCTCTGTAATACAACAGAGATAATATTTATTATACCTAATTCATGCGGTGGCTATGAACACAAATTGAGCTTATTAATAGCAGGTGCTTAGAATAATGTCTGCTACATCAATAGCACTGTGTAGTATTTGATTTCTTAGGCCTAGCAATTGTGAATAAAGGTAAACAGTGTGACACAAGGCAAGCACTTACTATCTGGCCATCATTATTACTTTCACTGCTCTAACTATCATTTAATACTTTAACAGGTCAGTAGTGCTTTCTTTAAAAGAAATGCCATTATGGAGGGATAGCTAAATTTGAATTGTTACTTAACATGTAATAAGGCATTTTACATATGTCACTTACCTTAATTCTGATTGTTATTTAATGATAATTTTATCCTCATCCCCATTTCATGGTTGAGAAGTTCTGTAGTTTGTCTACACTCACACCTGGGCAGCAGGATGGGTGGGTAACCCAGTTTTCTCTGATGCGAGCATGTGTGCTTACTTTTCAAGTATATAGTCATTCCCAAGAGGGCAAGGCCTTGTCTATGTATGATCTGTCCGTAATAATCAGAAGAGGAGTAGGACCATGCAAGGTGCTCGGATGTAAGGCTTAATCACACAACACTTCAGGGCTCCTATCAGTGCTTCTTCCCACACATGCTCTAATCTAATCTTTAAGACTCACATAAGCAGGTACCAACGTTACTCCTATTTTATTTATTGTATTTTTGTACCAGAAATTGAACTCATGACCTCATTCTTGTCAGGCAGGCAGTGTGATGCTGAGCTATATCCCCAGCTCCTTTACACCTATTTTAAAGATGAAGAGCAGGCAGACAGGTAGAATGGAAGGAAGAAAGGGAGGAAAAAAGGAAGGAAGGAAGGAAGGAAGAAAGGGTAAAGTAGGAAAGAAAGAAGGAAGGAAAGATTTTACTAACTAATGTTTTCCAAATTTCAGTTCAGGGAAGTTTCCAGAGGCGCCCAGTGCAGTGCATTTCAATCAGTTGGCAGGGACAGGCCTGGAACCTCTGTGGAATTCTTTCCACCAATTTTCTGCATTAGTTAGCCACGTCACATTTCTCTTTATAGAAAGCCACATCATGGCAATTAAATATGTCTCCAAGGTCAAAGAAGCATGGGTTTATTAACTACAACCTGATTAGAGACACTACCTTGAGGCCTTACTAAAAATCAGATTCGTGGACTCTTCACAAATCCCTCTCACCCTAAGGATTCAGTTTCACTGAGTCTCAGAGGGCTCTAGCCCGGGCAAGAACTCACAGTTGAATCTTTTGTTGAGGTCTCATGAGAGTTTTGAACTTTATTATTATTATTATTATTATTATTATTATTATTATTATTGTTGAGTGATGTTCTCAAACAAAAGCTCTCACCTAAGGATGAAAATTATAAACATCTGCTGAGAAGAAAGCCTGATCCTGATGCTGCCCTGGTCATTTGCAGAGGGAACACCAGCTAGTCAGGGCCAACTTACAAGGACATGTTTACTAATACAAAGTGTTCATGGAGTTGGAGTCCACAGGGATGTGAGAGTAGCAGCCTGGTAAAGCGCTCAGGCCAGGAAATGGCATGGTGGATCAAGTAGGAAGCAACCCAAATGTGAGACCCAAGCTACCTGGGTTAAATATGCACTGCGCTAATTTTTCGCAGGGTGCCATTCATTCTGAGATTCAACTTTTCTGTGTGTAACACAGAGGTTATGATTCTTGCCTCATCAATGTTTTGGAAATGGAGTAGTCGTTCTTAAATCACTTCCCACAGTAATCATCTCTTCCTCCTCCTCCTCCTCCCCATTGATAGTGAAGATGTAAGGACCATAGCACACTCATTCTTCTAGCCACCAAATCCACCCTGATCTTAGCTACTCTCTAGGAGAGCAGAGCCAGAGAAAATATCTCCCACCAAGTAATTTAATTAGCCTCATGAATATGCCTAAAGTTCCGAGTCAGAGACGACCAAAATGAGGGACCTCCACTTTAGAATACAAAAGGTAATAGTCTACCAACTTCAGTATACTGTTGAAAGAAACTAAAAAGAATCTAAGTAAGTGAGAGATATCCCATGCTTACTTAAGATGTCTTAGATGCCAATAATCTTCAAATTCATTTATGGATTCAATATAATACCTATCAAAATTCCAGCTGCCTTGTTTCTTGCAGAAGTTGGCCAGCTGATTCTAAAATTTCATATGGAAATGCCAGAAACCCAGGATAGATTAAACAAGGTTCAAAAGATCAGAGTTCAAGTATTCATATATTCTACTACAAAGCTACAGAAATCATGACGGGTGAAGAAATATTGCATAGACATAGATCAATGGATTTAAATGCAGAATCCAGCAATACACACTTATGTTTTTGACAATTGATAAAGAGCTGGTTGGTTGACTGATTGGCTGATTGGAAAAAAGTGAAAGTGCTCTCTAGTGTATATCACTGGCTATGGTAAGAATATACGGTATGCATGGAAATAGCTGATGGATTTTTACAAGAGTAGCATGACCCTTCCATAGAAAAAGCAGCGATCTTTTCAGCCAGTGGTGTTGGGACAGTTGTTTCTTGACATGCAAAGAAACAAAATTGACCTCCTTCCTTATACTTCACACAAAAAATTGTTCAATGTATATTAGATCTGAATATAAGGGCTAAAACTATAGACCTATATATAAAAAAAGACCAATTGTACAGACTCTTTAAGACCTCAGATTTGATACCTTTTGTATGACATCAAAGCAGAAGTGGGGCTGGGGAGCTAGCTTGGTAGCATAACAGCCTGCCTGGCAACACAAGGTTCCAAGATTAATCCCCATACCATATGCCATGCTGACCCTGAAACCCAGGGTGCTCCATGCTAGCCTGGAACTAGGCATGATAGTGCATGCCTGCAATCCCAGTGCTGGGGAGGCTGAGACAGGAGGATCACTATGAGTCTAAGCTGCTTAGCGAGACCCTGTACCAAATGCATAAATAATAAAAGATTTTTAAAAAATCTTTAAAGCAGAAGTGACAAAGGAAAAGTAAATAATGAACTTCATCAAAACTTAAGAGTGTTTTGCTTGAGAAAGTGCTATGAAGCGGAAAAGATAAAGCATAGAATGGAAGGGATTAGCTCCAAGTCATAGATCTGATAAAGCACTTCCATGAATAATATTTGCAGAACTCCTACCATTTAATAACAAAAACACCCCAAACTAGTTAAAAACAAGCAAAGAAGTTGATATTTTTAACTTTCTCTAAAGATGTACAAATGACCACAAAGCACACAAAGAGATGTTCAAAATCACCAATCATCAGGGAAATGCAACTCAAAAGCACAATAAAGTAGACTTCCCATCCACTAGAGCCACTGTAATTTAAAAGTAACATAATATCGGGGAGATAGCTTCATGGCACAAGTGCCTGCCTGGCAAGTGCAAGGTCATGAGTTCTAACCCTGGTCCCACAAAAAAATAAATAAATAAAAGTATCATAATATCAAGTGTTAGGGAAGATGTAAGTATATTAGAGTCCTCCTATGTTGTTGGCAGAAATGTAAAATGAGGCAGCCAGTTTGGAAAGTAATTTGCATTTCCAAAAAGTTAAACAGTGTTCCCATGTAACTTGGCAATTTTACCCTGTTATTCCAAGAGAATAAAAGTATATGTGCATAAACCTTGTGCATAATATTCAAAAGAGGGAAACCCCAAATTCCCTTTAAGTGATAAACACATAAATAAAATGTGGTATATCTATACAATGGAACATTATTAAGCCACGAAAAGGAATGAAGTACTGCTAGAGGCTACAACATAGATCAACCTTGAAAGTATGCTCAGTGAAAGAAGCCTGAGGGCTGGGCAGATAGCTCAGTAGAATAAGCGCTTGCCTAGCAAGTGCAAGGGCCTGAGTTCAATCCTGGTTCCACAAAAAAAAGTCTGTAAAAAAAAAAGACCAATTATAAATCTCATTCTATATTTATATGCTATATATACCATATGTATTATGTATTTATAAATCTATAGAGACAGAAAGTAGATTAGTCATTACCTCCGGGCTTGGGGGAAAGGACTACCCACTAATGGTATCAGTTGCTTTGTTAGTGCTGAGAATATTTTCAAATGAGTTGCAATAAAGGCTAGGCAACTCTGACTACATTAAAAATTGTTGAAGTATTTTTAGATAGATGAATTGTAAGGTTTATTAATTATAATTCAATAGATCTGTTTTGTAAGCAATCCATTTGGTGAATAAAATATTAGAATCTTTCTTAGGATTAGTGTACTCTTTTAAAATTTCATATTTATATATTTTATAGTATCTATGTTAGAAACTATATCTTCCTCCAAAATTTATGTTGAAGCCTTTACCCCCAGGACTGCTATATTTGGAAATAAGTTTCTTGTAGATGTGATTAGTTAGGATGAGGTCAGAGTGAGCTAGAGTGGGCCCCTACACGAATGTGACCAGTGTCCTCATAAAAATGAAAAATTTAGACCAAAGGGGTGCAGAGGAGAGACATGAATGCACAAAAAACACAGCCGTCCATGGGCCAAAGAGACTCCTGGAGCAGGTCCCAGGTGCCTACTCCGGAGCTCTCAGAAGAAACAAACAATAAACTGGTTTTGGAGTTTCAGATGCTATGGCTATTAAACAAGAACTTCATTAACTTTAATCCATTACATACTTTGTTCAAGCAACCTTGGAAATCAAGTACAGCAGCCCTTGAGTACTAAGGTGGTGTGTGTATAGAATCTGCACATGCGCACATTGGCATATATGAGGCATGTTCCTTTTGTGTCCCTAGTAGCACATGAGCTAGGGAAGGAGAAAAGATGTTGAACAGCTATTGAGGTTTAGTTCTAACATCCTGCGCCCCAGTCTCATGTGCTCAGAGGGTGACTGGGCCACAGGAACCCTGTGCCCCTCAGTGGACTCATCCATTGATGAGCTCAGTAGGTGAATGGATGGGGGCTGAGCAGAGGCTGCTCATTGGGGGTGTGACCCAGGACACATTTCCCCTGTCTCTCTGCCTCCTGATGCCCTGGATAAAAGAGCTTCCCTCTACCAAGCTCCTCTGCCACCCTATTTAGGCACTGGACCCAGCCAACCATGGACTGAAAGCATGAGACAAAATAAACATCTCCTTCTTTAAGCTGGGGATGTGGGATATTTTGTCCCACAAAGGGAACAAAGGGAATGCCGCTAAGACACCAGATGACACCTTGTTAGCCATCTGACAAGCATCATGTCACATAATGTTTCTGAGTATCAGTTTCTTTCATTACAAAGCCCCATTATAACCATCCCTTCCATGAAAGGTTATGGTCAAACTTAAGCCGTATACTTTGAATGCCTTCACATGTGGTGGGCATTCAACAAATGATGCCCTGGCTATACATCATGGAGGACACGATGTGGTTGGCACATGTAATTCCACAGAACCTTTCCTGTGGGGCACAAAAGCTTCTAAGCCAGGCAGCATTTATGCAGGTGTTCAGCAAATATTTATTGAGTACCTAATGTGTGTCAGATACTGTGCCTACACCATGGGAGTAGTGATCTATGAGATAAAGCCCCCTTGCCCTGTGGGACTTACACTTAAGTAGAAAAGAAGTGGAAAATAATAACACTGTGTATAATAAGCGGATTATATGGTAAGATAGGGCACGCAGTGCTTTGAGAGGAAAACAGGAACAAGTGGAAATAGTCATGCAGAGAGAGATCCTGAAAGTTCTGAAGGATGCTCCGGGCATGGCTCACCAAACTGGGGCTATCTGAACAAGACTTCAAGTTCATCACAGTTGGAATTTGATGCTTACATTCTGTTAAATGTTGGTAAAATCATCATATTCCTCTGATCTGTATTTGATCATCTATAAAATGAAGATAGTTATAACTACTTCAAAGGTATTTCAAATGTCAAAATAATGTAGTTTAATTTTTTGTAATAATAATATTTAAGAACACTGAAAAATGACTAACATTTATTGAGTACTTCCTGTACCTTCCAGGCCCACCCCTAACATTTCAGACACAATACCTCATTAATCTTCCCCACAGCTCAGTTAGGCCAACAGCCTTTGATTCTTGTTTTTCAGATGAGAAAACTGTTGCTCAGGGAGTTGAGGTGATTTGCTCCAAATTACTAAATTAGGAAGTATTATAGCCAGGACATGAACTTGGGTCTAACTCCCAAATTTGTTAAACTCATTCCTTCTGTGATTGGATGTATGAGCTTAAACCAGTCACTCCCGTAAGC
>PVKN010017374.1:0-17368 GCA_004027915.1 Capromys pilorides | reverse complement strand
TCTGGAGCGCCTGCTTAGGAGGGCTCAGGCAACTGCGGGGACTGCGGTTCGATCCCCGGCACCACATGCTGCACCAGCGCCACCACCAGGGCAGGCTGAGCCAGCCACAAAATGAATGGATAAAGAAACAAACAAACACAACAAGCAAACAAATAAATAAATAAATAAAATTTAAAAAAAAAAATTGCTTTGACTATTCAGTAGGAAGATGTCACCCTGACTCTGGTAACTAGAACCCACAAAATCCTGCTAAAGGCAGGTGCTCTTCTCTCCATCAGAGCATGCATCTCTCCTGAGATAAAGGAACCTAGAACGAGCATCAGCCACCCCAGCCCACCTCCCATAGTTCTGCCTCCCTCCTTGAGAAGGGGAAGCCCCTGAGCCACCATTCTACCACATACAAATGTAAGCCTTTGGTGCCTTCTCAATGTAGCCCAAACGCAGACTGCCTTTAAAGCCTATTGCAGATAGAGCCTGTCCAACTTCTGGGGTCCCCAGGAGCTCCATCTTTGCCCCAGATGCTCCATGGCTATTTTAACATCTACAGTGCCTCCCCATGTACTAGGCATAAAGGATAAATGAAGCACCCTCCAGACAGAAGTCTCTCCCTGACCAACATTCAGACAAGTCTAAAGCAGCGGTCTTGGCGCTGGCAAGATGGCTCGGCGGTCTAAAGCACCTGTTTAGACAAGCTTAGGCAACCAGAGGGACCGTGGTTCGATCCCTGGCACCACATGCTGCACCAGCCCCACCCCAGGGCAGGCTGAGCTGGCCACAATATAAAAAATAAAAAAGTAAAGCAGCAATCTACCTCAGGGCCTCAGGGCTAGTCATCAATCACAGGGCCATTATAAAAGTGTTTCTCCTATAGAAAAAGACTCGGCTATCATCTGAGGGAGCCAGTGAGAATCCATGTTGTTATGGAAGAACTTTAAACATGGTTTGAATGAAAAGGGTCTGATCTTACAAATAAACCCAGGAGACACAGAATCTTTTCAGAAGCTCTAAGGATAAAGTAGATCTGGGTAACAATTCTGGGGACAAGAGACCTTCTACTTAGCCGAAGGCACCTATGTTTGCCAAGTATCCTTTGTCAAGGTTCCTAGGGCCAAGATCAGGGGTCCCAGGCAGGAAGCTAGAAGCCCTGAGAAGTCATTTCCAACTGCATTCGCAATAAAGGCAACTAGAGACAAAGAGAAGAGGAGTAGATACAGTGGTAGCCAGCACTGGTGGGCAAGGCTGGGTTCTCAAACTCACCCACAGAACTGACTTACATTTCAGTTTATATTGAGGTAACAGATAGAAATTCAAATCTCAGGAACAGAGAGCAAAAGCACAGTGAGCCAGGCACCAAAGGGCTTCACACAGCACAGACCCAGTGAGGGCCTTCAGGGCCCGGCCCCAGGTGACTCACGCCCAACACAGACCTGCCAACTGGGGCATCTAGTAGCTGCCCAAACCAAGGAGTCACACAATGAAAATCAAGGTCAGCATGAAGAGCAAACACCCAAAACCCCACATCGGCACACTGAAGTCTATGTAGCAAAAGACAAGCAATTCCAGTGTAAGAAACATCTTTTACATAAAAAATACACAACATTTTAGTTTTCAAATACAGCCATTGCACTAGACGCTCCTGCCATTCTGAAAGGGAGTATGGGGCTCCTTGGAGAAGCCCGCCTTGGCCCCCAGCCGTAGGAACAGCTGGCATCCTTAGAACCTGGGCTGCCTTGCGCACGATGCCTCCAAGGCCCCCAGATCTAAGCTGGGTCCTGCCCTGCCAACCCCTCCTCTAAGACACCCTTCCCGGACAAAGGACGTCTGCACTGGGTAGAGACAGGGTCCAGGCAAGTGCCGTCCAAGGAGAGTCAAAGGCTCTGCCCCTCTATCCTTAGGACTTAAGGCAGTGAAGGAAAAAGAAAGATAAAAAATGCAATCACATTTTACAAATAATAAATTTATTCTAAATCTCAAATTATAACCAATTGCCTCTAAATCTATCTCGATGCTTTACATGGGATTAAAAAAGACAGTCACAGCCGAATCACTCATACACCAAGTGTCCTGGGGACGTCATGTGGATGCGATGGGTCCAGCCCCCTCCGCCGCTCAGGCAGCCGCAGCTGCCCTGCAGCCCATGCTCCTGCCCAGCTCCTGCACCAGCAGCTCCTCCTCCCGGGTAGGAGCCCGGGCCGGCAGGGATGCCTCAGGGGCCTTGACGTGCACAGAGGAAGTCCACAGCCTCCACAGGCTCCCACAGCAGGCACAGGACCCACAAAAGGCTGCTGCCCTCTGCTGGGACAGCCTCCGCTCATAGCCCAAAGCGAGCTGGCGTGCGGCGAGGTGTCATGGGCTCACCCTGCTCTTTCCGACCCGGGGTGTAGATCTTTGTGGACCTGGAAACACAAAAGAGGGGACATGTCAAATACTGCTCCTTCCCCAGTGGGATCCCAGCAGGACAGGCAGGCTGAAGCCTCACGGCTTGTGACCGGTGTGGGAGGCAGCTCTGCGGCAGGAGGACTTGGCCCTTGCACACCGCCTCTCAGTTCATCTCCCCACCTGCATCAGAAATTACCAAAATAAAGGAAGTCACTTCACCAAGAAACATGTGGAAAGGGATTTGAAACAGCTCCCATCATGGCCCTGCATTAGGGGGAGTGAGGAGAGTGGTCCATCCCCCTCAGCAGATCACATTCCAGCCATGCAACAGAGCTGGAGGCCTGCCCGGGTCCCTAGCTCCTGTGACAAAGTACCCAAGTGCCTGGAATGTTTGCTGTGCACAGTGGGCTTTCAACCACATGTGACAGTTGGTGCCGCCCTTGAGTAAGACAGAGCTGGCCTGGCCAGTGAGACTGACCCTGAGACAGGGTCCAGGTAAGCGCAGGTAAGACATGACCCTGAGCCAGGCAACACCAGCCTGAGCATGGGGGACAGAGAGAGCTCAGCCACTTGGCAATGACCCAGTCAGTCATGCCGATTTCATGGGATCCCACTAGAAACCCTGAACGCCGCCGCTGCTCAAGTCATCTGTGTACACAGAGAACTAAGGCAACTAGGCCCTAAGGGTCACAGGCCCCGAGAACAGAGGATGCCTCACATCTCAGACACACTCAGACCTCCACTAGGCATCTCACCCTTTGGCTGGGTCTCATGTGTATTCTTTTGTTGTAACAAAACCAAATGCACTTGGTATAGACCTTTTCTGAGTTCTGTGAGTCATTCTAGCACACTATTAAATCTAAGCAAGACTCTACAGATCCTTACATTTATAGAAAGCTGGACAAAAGTGAGGGGTAACCTCCAAGCTGGCAGCTGGCACTGAAGTGTGCCAGCACACTAACCCCAGGTGCCAGCACAGATTCAGATCCCCAGCAAGCCGCTCCTCCTCTCCACCATGGCTTCCAATGCCCTACCTAGTAAATAAAGCTTAAGAAGCCCCAGCTGCTACTCCGGTCCACTTGGGTCCTAACAGATGGAGACCAGCAACTGCAAATGTATAACCAGGCCTCCAGAGTTCCTCGGAAGGACTCCCTCCCTGCACAGCAGCAACCCAGAAGCAGCGTCTGTCACCATCTCGCCTTCACATTCTATGCTCATCAGCTTCTCCTCCCCCAGGATCTGGCAGCAGGGCTGGTCCCAGGCAACCTCCCCAGGACAGGCTCCTGACGCCAAAGCTCACCTGACACTGCCCAAAGGGCTGCGCTTCTCTTGCTCCTGCCGCCGGGCTCGAAGCTGCTCCTCCGCCAGCGCCATCTCCTCCTCCATGGCAGAGGCTTCCTCTTTGGCCCGACGGCAATTCTCCTAGAAAGGAAGGGCACAGCTGAGTGCACTGGTGACCATCAGCTGAGGAGTTCACCTATGAACCCAGGTCCTGGCCGCAGAGCACCAGCCCTCAGAGACAAGAGGCACTATGGCTGCCTGTCCCGGGACCAAACTAAGGCCACCCTTTCTTCTGCACCAAGTGCCTGCTGTTCTCACTGATTCTATCCCGGTCACACCTCAGTTCTCCTCTCAAACCTTAACTAGCCAGGCTCAGCAGCATGCTTGTAATCCCAGCATCTGGGAGGCTGAGGCAGAATCATCACAAGTTTGAGGGTAACCTAGACTACACAGTAAGTTCAAGGCCAGCTGCCTGAACTACCTAGCAAGATCTTGTCTCAAAAGAAAAACAGAACTTACATTTTTCAATCAAATCTACAACTATGTCAGGAAAGGAAATAGGGAAAACATTACCACTGGCTGGCAAGGATGGACATAAAGATGTGTTTGGCCCAAGAAGGAGAGAACTATGTTAAGGAGGAAAACAAACGCTCAGCAGCATTTCACAACCCTAAATAACCGGCGTGAACTGGTCTCTCTGAACACTGAATCCTAAAGGAGATGGAGTTAACAGGGAACTCAGAATGGAAACCAGGCTGCTATCAACAGGAACACAGAGCAATATTAGTATCATCAAAAGTAGGGCCACTAGACCTGATGGGCCCCTGGTGGCATCTGAGAGGAAGTTATGACATCACATACATGCATCCTTATAGCTAAGGTGGAATCTGATCAAAGCTCTAATTACTCGGGGTAAAGTACACAAAACAGATGCACAAGCGAAATGCCACCATGAGGAAGCAATCTCCTGGGACACAATACACACAAGTGACATGAAGGGACAGAGGCTGCACTGGAACAGAAGAGTGAACAAATGTAACAACTAACTGCAATGTTTGGATCTAATCCAAGCACATCAACCTTGAGAAGTCACCTTGCGGAAAAAAAGAAGAAAACTGAGTAAGGACCAAACACTTGGGTAACAGAGGTTACATTCTAAACACAAGTCCCTCTCATCACAGATACATACTCAAGTACTTAAAGATAAAATTACATCATCTCTAAGACAGCTTTGCAATATTCTACAGAAGGAATGGACATATTTAGAGATGACAATGAAGTAAGATAGACTAAGACTGAAAGAAGACTGACAATTATGCAGACCAGGAGATGAACTGAGAGGGGCCATTTATATCATTCCTTGTCCCTCAACCAAGCCACTAGGGTGGTAAAAGGCTGGCTGGGTGCCAACTTATGTGCTTGGAGAAGCAATGGAGTTAGACAAAGAGGCAACATATCAATTCCATAGGCAAAGAGCACCTCCCCTAGAAGTCTGGTCCTCACCTGCCGAGATTTGCCCGCCTGCTTCACGCTGTAGAACATGGGGCCCAGCTCCGCCAGCCACTCTCCGTCCACAGCAGTCACACACTGCATATACTCCTGAGGACAGAAAGGCAGCAAGGCGGACGTCATGGGGGCCAATGTCCCTCTCAGAGTGGTCCAATGATTAGGACCCATGTAAGAAGGCCCCTCCCTTCAGCCCCACAAGGCTTGAAAAGGCAGGGAAAAGCCCCAGACAATGGGATCGTAATGCATTCTCCCACTGCGATCCTCCCATGCTTGAGACACAGCTCCCCTAGTGTCCAAGAGGCCCTGCTCCTGAGGAGGCCCTGCTAGCGACCCCAGCAGGGGCTGCTCATCCTGAGCAGCAAAAGGGAAGCCATCCTCTAGGAGGCCTGAGCCACTGTACTCCAGAGGTTAACTCTGTAAAGCTCCCCAAGCACCCAGCAGCAAGAGGGCAAGCTAAAGGCCCCACAAAACAACGCATGTGCCTCGAGTCCCCTGGCCAAAAGCTCATTCTTGACACAAACTCCTGGCCCAGGTGGGTGCCACTATAGCATGCCGTATGAGCCCCTTAGGAGTCTCACCTTGGTGGTCATGACCAACTCATGATACACTATATAGTCCGGAGTGTAGCCCATTCCAAAGAGGGAGCTGGTGGGGTGCAAGTGGCACGGCATCCCTGTGCGGATGTTCACATACTCCCCAATCCCCTACAGAGGAGACAACAGGGACCAACATCAGCAACACACTGCCTACTGGGCAGCAAGGCCCTCGCCACCACCCTCACACAGGCTTGTGGGGAAGCCCGGATTTGGAAACCTAGGCTGACAGGACGGGCTTTGTGCCGGAAGAGGCCGAAGAGGCCACCTGCATTCACCTTGAGCTTGGCGGCCTGGTGGAAATAGGCAGCACAGATACACTTCCTGACAATGTCCCAGTCAGTGCCACACGAAGCCAGGCTCATCCGCTGCTGCACCATGATGTCCTTGAGCTGGGCCCGCACCTCCCGGACCTAAAGCAGGACCCAGGCAGGAGGGAATCAGGAATATGCAGCTTCCTCCCCTCCCCTCCCCTCCCCCGCCTCCTGACACCCTGCGCATCCCAGCTGCTGCCCCACCTTCCGCATGGCCTTGGCATGGATGAAATGGTCATTGCACCAGATGGTAGAGTAATTATTGTTCTTCCACTGCAAGTAGACGTTCAGGTAGGTCAAATGATCGCTCTCGGGGACAGCAAACTTCTCTCGGATCTGATCGCTCTCCTCCTCTCGGCCCTGGACAAAGAAAGGGAATTTGCTGTACATCCAGGGGAGTCCAGAACCACCACAGATATCTCAGGGACTCTCACACGACCACCTTCCAACCTCAAGGACATCAATATGCTACCTAATAACACAGAATAAACAACTCATAATAAATTAGGCTAAAACATGGCACAACCACACTGGCAGACAAAAGACGGTCGTACAAATGTCCAAAAGAGGAGCATGGTAGAGTCCTCCTCTCCTCCAACCTGCCTGGGGACAGCAAAGTCGTGCTCTGCAAACCCACTCTGCCCCTCCACTCTGCTCCTGGCAGAGGCACCCTTCCCCTACCACCGATGCTGCCCCAAGCCCTCTGGGGAACACAGAGCTGGCCACCGCCTCCCCACCTTGGGCCTGTAGAAGATGGCAGGGACTGAGAGCACAGAAACGATCAGCAGGATCTCAGAGCTGCAGCCCATGTCGCAGGAAACAATGAGCATCTTGGACAGGGCGGGGTCCAAAGGGAACTCCACCATCAGCCGCCCGGTAGAGGTGAGGCCACCTAGTGGGGAAGAGGAACCCAGACAGTAAGGGGAACAGTAGGAGGGCAGGAGAGGTGCCCACACCAGCACCCTAGGGACCCTGCTGGCTCAGGGCCACTGCACCTGTGTTGTCCAGGGCCCCGAGGATCCAGAGCTGATACATGGAGTTGAGCATGTTGTCCTCCGGGGGCGGGTCCATGAAGTGGAACTGCAGCAGGTCCTGCACCCCAAGGGACTTGAGCAGCAGCACCACGTTGGCCAGGTTGGTCCTCTGGATCTCTGGCACCGTGGTGGTCAGGAGCTCGTTCTTGTACGCGCTCTGTGTGTACAGCCTGTCATGAAGAAGACCCAGCTCACTGTGCCTGCCCGCCATGGCCTGCTGGCGGCTTGCGCACACCTGGCTGCCACAGCGCTGCGTGGCAGGCTGGCACCGTTCCAGCTTCACAGATATGTACTTCAACGTGGCCAGTAAACCCCACAGGCAGCAGGAATTCCCCCTCTCTGTATCACTCTTTTCCACTTACTGAAAGCCCAGTCCTGCTAACTCACATTTTCTGCCCAAGCCCCCTACATCCTTCATGCCTGGATATGTGGCACTAGAATTGAGGTAAAGTTCTGTCTTCTTAATGTCCTTCTGTGTTAGCTGAATTTCTGTAATGAATATATTATTTTTAAAAACTAGAACAAAAATAAAGAATAACTGGAAAAGTTAAAAAAGACCAACACCATCATCTGGTCAGCCCCATCCCCAGGAGGGCAGCCTACTGTAATTACTGGTCTTCCACAGCAGGTACATTCCTCACAGCCTGCCTCAGAGCTCTGCCCCAGAAAGCAGGCTAACACAGGGCTCCTACCTGAAACACTGACCTGGGCCCGTCCTGCCAGCTCTCCCTGACCTCTGGTTGGCATTGGCCTGGCTGATAGGGTAGATCTGCAGAGCATCCATGCCAATCCTGGGGTTGAAGACCTAGCAGGGAACACAAAAGAGCTGTCTCAGGACAGTGTGGGAAAAGGAAACAAGCCCTGAGACAAAGACAGACCCTTCCCAGAGTTCGATCAGCTAGGGGGCAGCCATCCTAATGGAGCCAGGAGCCCCAAGAAATATTCTCATCAATACCTAAACACCAGCAATGTAATTAATCTACATGGAACTATTTAAATTATCTACACTTCACTGAGTTGTCACAAGCAAGAAATGAACCAAGAACAATGCTACATCAGCACTCATTAAATGGCAGCCTAGCAACACCCTGGACATTGCCTTCCTCTCCTCTTGCTCCACCTGAATTAGATTCATGAGACGCTGGGGTCCCACCTCCTCTATCTTCCCTTACCTTTAATTTGCAATAACCAGAATCGATAACAAACATGATGCCATCGACAGTCAGAGACGTTTCAGCAATGTTGGTGGCAACGATACACTTTCGAACGCCATCCGGAGCCTACAGCCAAGCAAGGTCCAGGAGGAAAGCTGAGTCTCCCGGGTGAGGAAACCTGATGGGTGAGCCCACCTCCCACCCACCCACTGCAGGAAGGAACACCCCTCCTTCTCACCCTCCTACAGAGGGCAAAGGAGACGCCCAGTAGTGGGGACAGAGACACTCCTGTGTCGCACCTTCTGGAAGATTTTAGCCTGGAGGTCAGAAGGCAGCTGGGAATAGATGGGCAGCACGGCCAGGGCAGGTGCATTCTCCAGCTCCTCCAGATGCTCCACTATCTGGTCTGAGGTCACCTGAAGGCGCCAAGAGAAGCCATGACACTCGAACTATCGCACAGAGATGACACAGCTGTCCGTACAGTGGGACCAACACACACGTACCTCAATGTCCTCTTGGCCAGGCATGAAGATCAGGATGTCCCCTGGAGCCCCCGACAGATGCACCTGCAAGGACTGCTTCACTGCAGCCTCCACATAATCCTCCTGAGGGGTCTGCAAAGCCCCCACAGCGGTCAGGGGGACGCTGACAGCTTGGCAAGGCTGCCCACACCCCAGGAACCTGGAGGCCAGTGGCCCCTCTGGACAGAGGATGAGCTTTCAGAGCTGCCAATACCTACACCAGGCCTGACCATGAGACCCCAACTATAACTCCAAAGAAACAGTGAAACAGAACTTCCCCAGGGCACCACCCGGGGTCCCCTGAGCCCCGAAGCCACAGGATCCCCCATGTTGCCCCACGGCACTCCACCTCTTCCCACTGGGTTCACAGCAGAGAAGCATGTGGCAGAAAAGGTCCATACCTTACTGAAGAGGATGTCAACAGGAAAGGTACGACCGGGGATATGGAAGATGGGGACGTTCCCAAAAAAGGCAGCGAATTTGTCTGCATCCATAGTGGCTGAGGTGACAATGAGCTTCAGGTCTGATCGCCGAGCCACAACCTAACAGGAGAAGTCACGTAAGAGTCTCCTATGGGCCTGAGACCTGCGGCCCCAGACTCCAGGCTCGTCGCAAGTCAACAAAGCTGGCAAGTTGGCACTCAAACTTAATGTTCCTGGAGACTTGAGAGCTGGAGCCACCACCAAGAAAACACTGAGCCACTCAGCGGAGCAAGAGCAGAACAAACTGGAATTCTGGCAACCCAGAGGCTTTGGGGCTTCCAGATACTCTCCCCAGCACACCAGAGCAGCTCCAGCCCACCTGGAATGCTCCTATTGCTGGTCAGAGCCCCAGGAGTCCATCAGGACTGGACCCCAGCGTCCTCACCTCCCGGAGAAGCCCAAAGAGCACATCGGTGTTGAGCGAGCGCTCATGGGCCTCATCCATGATGATGGCGCTGTAGTGATCCAGGTCGGGCTCCCGGAGGGACTCACGAAGCAGGATCCCATCAGTCATGTATTTGATCAAGGTGCTTTCAGAAGTGCAGTCTTCAAAGCGGATGGCATAGCCCACCTGCGGGTCACACAGAAGGCTCAGAAGCTACGGCCACTGGCCTCCCACTAGCACATCCCACGTTGCAGTCCAGGCCACCTGCTCCAGAGGTCAGCCCCCACCGCCCACTCACCTCCTCACCCAGGCTGCCCCCCATCTCTTCGCTGACTCTCTTAGCCACCGACATGGCCGCCACGCGTCGAGGCTGGGTACACCCGATCATCCCATAGTCCGTGTAACCATCCTCATGCAGGTACTGGGTCAGCTGGGTGGTCTTGCCACTGCCCGTCTCCCCAACCACAATCACAATGCTGTTGTCCCTACAGGGGAAGCGCAAAGAGGAGCAGGAAAAAGGCTGAGCAGCTGAGAGGAAGGCCGGCTCTGAGGAGCCTCTGCCCCTCCTGTCGCCATTCCAGCTGGCCAAGGCGCATGCTTCTTAGTAAGGAGGACTTCCTGGGGAGAACGGTCTCTTACAGAGCTACCACCTGAAGTGGGTGGCACACAATGAGGTTTTTTCTTTTGTTTTGTTTTGTTTTGTTTTTGTGGAACCAGGGTTCAAACTCACAACCTTGCACTTGCCAGGCAGGCACTTGTGCCATGGAGCTATCTCCCCAGCCCCCCACAATGAGGTTTAAACGGTGCTAAAATCCAATGACGCTCTCTTGTCACTTTATGCAACATAGCCCAGGGCGACCAGGTCAGAAGAAAAACAAATGCTGTCCCTTCTCCATCACAGACAATACACAAAAGAAAAAGCTCCTCCTGAGTAAACAGAGGGGGTCGGGGCAGACGCGGGCCTTGGTGGTGGTACCTGATGATAGTGAGCAGCTCCTGCTGCACGGCAAAGATGGGCAAGTACTGCCTCTGCTCCAGGATTGACTTCTTCTTTGCAAACTCGCTGTTGGCTTCGCTTTTCTTCTTCATGTGGTCTGCAAACTTCTGCTCTGTCCTGAGAACATAAAGCAGCCTGAGCACCAGCACCATTTCCCACAGTCCCTCCTGATTACATTACTGCCCTTCTTTTTGCTCCCAGGAATAAGAATGACTTTGACAAGAAGCAATAAATCTCCAAGACACCAAAGAAGCCAGGTAATCTGAGAGCGTCTCGAACTGCGGTATAAGAATCCATCATCCTCAAACATTCAACACCCTGGGGTCAAACAGAGCCACACACGGATCAAACAGGTACAGCTGATAGAGGGGCCAAATCCTCTGCCCTCAATATAGCGGAAGAGGCACTGAAATCAACGACCAGTCACTAACTTACGCAGAACATTTTGCGCAATTTCCACCCAACATTTATTGGGCTAAAACAGCACAGCGTGAGTCTCCTACGAGTTACGTCTGCAAAGCACAGGATGTAGGTCAGACTTGCCTTCTCTTGACATGCCAGCACAGTCCATAGGCCAGCACAGCCCATAGGCCAGCACAGTCCATAGGTCACGCTTTTTTTTTAAACTTTATTTATGTTATGGCAGGCTCAGCCTGCCCTGGGGGTGGGGCTGATGTAGCACATGGTGCCAGGGATCAAACCACGGTCCCTGCGGTTGCCTAAGCAGGTGCTTTAGACCGCTGAGCTATCTCACCAGCCCAATAGGCCATGCTTTAAAAGAACTATGAGTTCATTTAAACATTACCTACAGCATTCAGTGAAGGCATTCAATGTTGGGTGCACGACACCTCCCAAAGACCAGCAGCACTGTGGCCTTTTCCAAGTTCAACACCACGTGAGTCCACACAATCACTTTCCACCCCCACTCCAAGGGATGTCTCCTCTCTTGAGCCTGCCTCATGTTCCACCAAGCTGACTTCTACTTTTACCCAGTCCCTTCTGGTCACCTAACCACTGAAGAGATTAAATTACCCAGAGACTAACAAGGATTGATCTCTAATACCAAGTTCTCATCTGAAACATTTCACACAGTGGTAGAATTAACTCAGATGAGGGCTCAGTCAGACATGCAAGCGTTCAAAGGGCGAAACTTGAGAGGGACCTTTGAGTTTTTACCCCTAGCCCACTGCAGAAAGCCCAGGAAGCAGCTGCTCAACATCCGCCCAATACCTCTAGGAGCAAACACGTCACTCCCCCAGGAGACAACCCTTTCTATTTTGGAACCTGTTACAATGGTCCTTCCTTATGCTCAACTGAAATCTGACCCAAGGTCTGGCCTCTGGACACCTCCGCGGCACTGTAGCAAAGCAGCTAAGAGCATGGACTCCAAAGCAAGATTGTCTGCTCTGACCCTACCACCACCATTTCCCAGCTGGGGGGCCTCAAACAAGTTAATCAACCTGCCAAGGCCTCACTCTACTCATGCCACCACCCGGCACAGTTATGCCAGTAGGAAGACAAAAAGGAGTGTCCAGGAAGAAAGCATCAGAAGAGACCCAAAGGTGCCGAGTGACATCTTCTCATCCTCCTGTTTGCAAGACGTGAACCCTACCAATTCTGCTGCAATCGCCCTTGACCTCAGAGCACACCATCCATGCAGACTACCCACCTGTAGTCCACCTTTCCATCTTCCGTTACAGCTTTATCTGGCTCCTCCTCCTTTTTGACACCCATGATATCTCCCAGTTTGGTCCCAGCCAGCTCCCAGTGTTTGTGCTGAGCCTGAGGAAGACAAGAGAAGTTAGACCACCGCACCCCCTGATGGGCTGTGGGCAATGGAAACCACCCTGCAGAACGAGAGGCTTCTGCTGGCAGGTGGAGACTCTCGCGTGGTCCCGATGGCACCAAGCCAAGCAGCCCAGCCTCGAGCTTCAGCTCCCTAACACTAGCCCTGCAGCTGCTTGGACTAAGAGCCCAACACAGGAGCAGAATGCACTCTCCCAGGCCTGATTCCTGCTCTGCGCGTGTCCTCTAACTTCCAAGAGGAATCTGACCCTTATGCCCTCCTCAGGTCTCTATAAAGGACGACACGCAGACTCGCCAGCCTCCGGGGACAGGCTCACCTTTTTGCGCTCCTTCTGCTCCCTGTGCTTCCGCACCGTCTGACTGCCTTTCCGGGCAATGATGGCCAGGTCGGAAGTGGCATCTTTGACTGGAATCACAGGCTCCGGCTGTAGGAGATGGAGAAAAAGGAGAAACTGCTCACTAACGCCAACCCGAATCCATTTCACAATGGTCCTAGTGAAGGACATACGGCACTGCTGCAGGTGACAGGAGACGGCTCCTGCTCCCTTTCTTACCCCCATGGCACAGCAGCCTCACCTGCTTGGTGAAGACGATGCGCCCATCCAGAAAGGGAGGCACCAGGTTGTGCACCATCAGGTGCACCTTGGCCGCATTGTCCTCCTCGAAGTCCTCGTCCACCTCTAGCCGGTGGACCACCCCACTGGTGAGCATGCGGTTGGTCTCCCAGCGCTCGTTATCCTGCAGGGATACGATGAGGGCCACACTCAGGCTGCAGCCAAAGTTGTCCAGAAGGCCACCAGCCAGGCCCACATGCTACGCCACCACAGAAGGGCCACAGTGACCACAGCAGCCTCACAGGGCTCTCTACCCTGCAGCACAGTAGACGAAGAATCAGCCACCCAGAACGACCACAGTGTTTTGTTCCAAGAAGCAAGACCTGCAATCTAAGGCAGAACCTCTGGGCAGACACGTGAATGGTGGCCATCAGCAGCCCCCTGGGGCACCAAGAACACACCACGGTGGCGGGCACCAACACTCCACCCCAGCCCAGCCGCAGGTCCCTCAAGGGCACTGAAGAACGCAAGAGCACGTGCTATGGTTTTCTGAGGCACTCGAAGTTTGCTTCCCCGCTCCACTCCTCTTCTCCCAGCAGTTACCAGGCCCGGGCCTCTCGGCGTGGGACAGCAGCTCTGCTGTTACCACCAGCTACCTAACCCCGCCTGAAGGCTGAGCTAACCCCCACAGCAGCCTCACCTCGTTGATCTGCCTGCGCTGGGCCGAAATGCGCTTCTGCTTCTGCCTGTGCAGGTGCTGCTCCCGCCGCCGCACGTAATCATCGGAGGAGTAGGCCAGGGGGTTGTGGAACTCATCATACCCCTCATCCATCATGTACCAGTCCCGGTCGGCTTGCTGTGGGGCCGTGTGGACAAAGGCAGGTCATTCACAGGCAAGACAAGGCCAGAAGGGAGCAGGTAAGAGGCCACAAGGCCAGGAAATAGCCACGATGAGAGGAGGAAGGGGTCACCAGAAGAGTGACACTAGGTGCTCTCAGAATTTGTATGGCTTCACCACACGGCAGCACCATCGTGACAGGAGCTGCTCAGGAGAGAAGCCGCACTGCACAAACTGGGAGTCCCAGGGAGGACTGCAGGCTTTCGGCTGAAGGTCATCAGTCACACTTCTCAAGTCTACTCTCACTGAGGGTCACCCAGGGACTGGGGCTCTGCCACATCCCATAGACAGCCACCACCCTTCAAGCAGCCCTCACAAAGGTCGCCTTTACCCTCTGGTCATCCTCCCACTGCTGCCGCTCCTCTTCTGTGTCAAATGAGATTCCTTCCTCACCATCCTCGCGTCTTCCTGGAGAAGAGCAGGCAGCAGATCAGTCCACGCCACAGCGGCTTACGACAGGGTGCCCACATCCACCAAGCCGCAAGCTACAGGAGCACAGCCTCCGCTCAGCCTCACCCAGGTGAGCCACGCTCTGTCCGTCTCCCAGGCCTTACCTCGGCCCCTGGACAGACGTGGAGTAGACCCCAAGTGCCTTCTGTCATCGGCCCACTCGTTGTACTTGTACGACGGCGTGGGGAGAGGAGTATCATCTGAGTATTTGCTCCTGACAGACCTAGGAAGCAGCAGGCCAGCAGTCACTGAGCTGGGCCACAGCCCCGCCACAGCAGCGAGCCCCGCCCCAAGCCTCTCTCCACCAGGGCCAAGCCCCACCCCGAGCCTCTCCACCAGTGCCGAGCCCCGGGCTGTTCCCCACAGACAGCACCTGTCTCGCTCACGAGTGGACGGCCGGTGACTCCGCTCTGAGTCCCGAGAGGAAGGCGTTGGGGAGGGCGACTCCCACTGGGAGCGTCTGGAGGAGCCATAGCCACTGTCCTCCTCCTCCCATGTAGACCTGGACGGGGTGGCTGCGTCTAGGGTCACAAAACACACATGTGTCCACAGGACATGTCAATCCACAGAGGTGCAACTCCAGAACCACTAGCCAAGAGTCAACTCCTCCAACCGATTTTACTATTTATAAACCCTGTACCTATGTGTAATATATAAGATGGTTTTGACAGCTTTTAAAGATGTGAATTTAATAAACCAGTTTCCCTGTTTGTAACATTTTAAGGAATATTCAATGTCCTGCAAACATTTCCATCTGAACTATAAATGGTTCTTTGCAAATACATCTTCGGTGAGCCCCGGCTGTCTAGCCTTCCTTGCTATGAGGAAAACTGGTCACTCAGCAAACAGCTCATCCCTCAATGGAAGCACAGCCACCTCTACAGACAGGGAACGGGGCTGGACCCCTCCAACTCAAAGCCCAGTAAGCCTGAGGCTCGAGGCAGACCTGGGACTTCTGACTGCTGCCTCGGCAAAGCCGCCCTGCCCTTCAGACCCGAGTGCCCACACCCTACCACAGAAAAGAGCCGCATCTACCTTTAGGCCGATGGCGTGGGCTCTCCGGTTCATTTCTCCTGCTGCTGCGCTCTGAGCCTCCATCTCGCTCTGACCTGCTGCTGTGCCTACTTCTCTCCCGGTCATCTGTGAAGTTACACAGGGAATGTGAAGCCCTGTGTCCCATTCTGACACACCTCCATCAGGGCTCTAGAGAAAGGACCAGGTTGCCTCACACACAGATGCAGCCTGCGCTGCTCAAGGGAGGTCCAGGAGTCCCTGAAACTCACAGATTCCCACTCTTTCAAGGGAAAAAAAGTTACTGACTATATAAAGTTTCAAACTCAGAGTAACAGTTACTTTCCTGCAAGGATTCAAAAAAGGAACAGTTACAAGCCCATAGTGAAGAGCTCTGCAATAGTAGCACGCCGGTGAGATGTCCACACTATTTATTGAGCAAGGCCAGTGCTGGGCTTTCCATCTAGCTTTGCTTCACGACATTGTCCTGTCTCTGTCACCAACACTACTGTAAACTCTGGTTTCTTACACTATTTCATCATCAATTTTCATAATAAAACCAGGATTACACACATAAACAAAATACTCATGTCACAAGCAACAGCTTTGTTGTTGTTGTTGAGACAGGCTTTACTAAGTAGCTCAGGCTAGTCTTGAACTCACTATGTAGCCCAGGCTGGCCTTGAGTTTGTAGCAATCCTCCTGCCTCAGCCTACCCAGTGCTGGGCCACCAAGCCCAGCTCAACAGCTCTTGCCTTGAATTGCCTGCTAGTCCCTATCTTAAGAGTCAAAACTACTCAGGCTGACACCACACAAACCAAGTTCCCCAATTCGTGGGCATTATGGAAGTTCCCACAAAAGGAAAAAGGTTGGCACGTTTACTCAGACACCAACAGACAACGGGGACCATCCTGGACTGGCTACCTCGGTCTTTCTTGCGGTCATAATCTCGATCCCGTGATTTTTCCTTCTTCCGGTCCTTTTCTTCTTTGGATGAGGCATAGACACCATGTTCCCGCCGCTCCTTCTCTCTCTGCCGACTGCGTTCCCAAAATTCTTCACTCACACCCCCTGGATGGGATGGAGTCTCTACCCGAGCAGATCGATAATGTCTGAAACAGGGAGGCTGACAGGTAAAGGACCCTCCATGGGAGAAAACACCTGCCCCAACCTCCGCATCTCGTGACTGCCCCAAGCTCGCACCCACGTGGAGTGTTTCTAACCCCGACCAAGGTATTTCTACCCGCACCATCTATTGCACCCTACTTTTATCCTCAAATTTTCCCCACAATTCCAAGAAAATATTAATTTCTATCATCAATGTTATAGAATCATAAATCATAAAGTTCTAAATGTGGTGGAAAAACTGAGAGCTAAACATGGACTATTATTTTCTGGCCTCCACTCTTACCCCCTCTAGGCCCACCTACCCACAGGCCCTTATACCTGTCTTTCCGGCCGCTTCGGCCAGCCTGCTCACTGCCCTCCTCCTCAGCATCCTTCTGGTCCTCCCTGTTCTCCTCCCAGTCCTTGTAGGAAGAGATTCTAGACTTCTTCTTATCCTCCCCATCATCCTTCTCCTCTCGCTCCTTCCTTTTCAAGGAAGCCAATAAGTCCAGTCCCAGCAATGAAGGGCGAGGAGCAGGGGCTTTGAACACATGCTGCTCGCTGGCCGCACTTTTAGTCTTACAAATAAGACCGCCGACTTGAGAGTCCAGATCAGTGCCTTCTAATCGATGGATCGAGGCATCTTCAATGGTACCCTCCATCACAGGCTTTGAGATTTCTCTGGAAAGAAAGGAAACTATGTGGTATTGGACATACAAGAGAAGGCTTAGCTCTGTTATATCCCAAAATTCCTATAGTTACAGACATACTCAGGTGATTAACCCTACCTCCCCATGCCAAGACTTTTTCTACCTCTTATCAAGACCTTTCCATTGATCCCTGACAATCTCAGAAGATCCTATTCCCACCCAACACATACCGCATACAAACAC
>PVKN010017373.1:0-17285 GCA_004027915.1 Capromys pilorides | reverse complement strand
CTTCAAGTAGAATCTAGCAGATATAAAAATCTATTTCACTAGAGATACTGCTGAAGCCACTAAAAGAAGAAATGTCTGTATATACTGACATGCAGGAACAGAGGATACATTTACAGATATAGGGAGACTGTAATGAATTATATTTAATCTATTCTGTTTATCTAATATATATGTCATTTTTTAAAATTTTATTTATTTGATACAGGGTCTCACTACTGCAGGTCAGACTCGTAGTGATCCTCCTGCTTCAGCCCCCTCAGTGCTGGGCTTACGGGCATGTACCACCGTGCCCAGTTCCAGTGGCTGGCTTGGCACACTGAGGGCAGGGCCAGCATGCATGCTGTGCTGGAGACTGAACCCTCGTCTTGTGCTTGCCAGGCTGGTGCTTAGACCTTTGAAGTATCTCCCTGGACCCAGAATTATTATTTTTAATTTCTTAATCATATCCAACCTTTTAAAAAGACTTAGTATAAATCCATCATTTCATGGAATAGAATCATTACCTACTTTTCTAGTAAGAGTAGAAGACCAAAATGCTAGCCTTTTTATAAACTGCTGTTTTTCTTACCATCTTCATAATATGCATATGCAGTTCTCTCTAATTGAATTGCAACCTTACATTAAGAAGCCTTCTTGGTACTGGATAATGTGATAATATTACTTGCATTAATTGTAATTAATGTAATTTGTGTAATTAATGTAATTAATTGTAAGTAATTAATTAATTGTAATTAATGTAATTTGTGTTGTCCAAAAGAAACACTTTCTACAGCTTGAAATGATCTCATCAGAAACTTTTTTTTAAGATCACTATATCTCATTAATAGTTTTGACCAGATGAATCACAGTTTCTCAGAATTCTCTTCAAGTAGAAAACTTAATCTTGAGTTATTAAAGATCCTTTCCAGACTCTGTCACACCACTAAATGAACAGCGACAGGTGTGTTTCACCAAGGCGCTGTAGGCAGTGTCTTCCTCAGGGATGACCTCAAAGATGAAGAAGTGACAGCGGTCTCAAGGAGGCTTTCTTGGGATAGGGTGGGGTGCTTGGGGTTGGGTTAGGGAGAGCAGAGGCCTGGTATGGGGCGCAGAGGGCTATTCAGAGGCCAGGAGCACCTCCTAGCTTCACCGAGGTTAGAGTAAAGCAGTGTTAGCCGCTTCCCCTGAGAATAAAACTCCATACAAAGCCCTTCCCTGTCCACACTACTTAATTCAACACTGATTAAACCTGACCTCAGAAGACGCAGGCATGAGGAGGACAAAGCTGAAAGGAGGGTGAATACCCAGTCCCTGCCTTCCTGGCTTGTGGCACATCAGCAGCGGATGGGACTCTTCTTCTGAGCCTCGTCTGTGCCTCACATTCCCTTACAGGGCTTGGGCAGCCACCACTACCTTCTTGGGCCCGTGAAGCCACCTGCCCTGAGATGAATTCCCTTGGCCTTTCCTGTTGAGTCCCCCTGTCCTGTGGACTAATGCTGCTTCGGAGAGACCCAGCCTTTCCAGAAGGCAGCTTCCCATGTCAGTCCAGAGGGGCCTGATGCAGAGACGTGCCTCTCCAAAGCCGAGGTGGGAGCAGGTCACCTGAGAGGACTTGTCCCTGTGCTGTGCGCCCTCCCTGCCCTCCCTGCCCCGCGGACGAGTTGCAGCAGTAGTGCAAGGACTATGAGGAGCCTGCGTCTGCCTCAGCAGCTGTAGTCTGCTTACTTGTCGAAAGGGCATATTGTGGTCCAGGGTGTCATACCTGAGCCCTAGAACACAGACTGCCAGGTCACTGGTTAGTATAGCGATGCATAGGTTCCTAGAAACTCATTCCTGAGATTTTTCAAATCCTGGCTGTTGTAAAAGCCAGGTAGATTTGCCAAGCCCAGTGCAGACAGTGACAGACTGAAAATAGGCACCTTTTATACAGATTTGTCCCCAAATCTTTATAGGCATTCAGAAAGTCTGGATCTTTAAAATCTAACAAAGCATGTCTCATGAAAGAGGAAGCTGTGCCGCCAGGCGTGGTAGTAATGCCTGCAGTTGGGAAGCTGAGACAGGAGGAGCAACACCTCGAGTTCAAGGCAAGTCCAGACTACACAGTGAATTCAAAGCCAGTCTGAATTGCAAAGTGAGACCATCTCAAAAAAAAAAAACAAAAGAAAAAAACTGATTCAATTAGTTTTAATCAGAATAATCAGAGTGTAGGCTCTAGAACTAAGGTTCCTTTTTTGAAATTTTGCTTTTATTTAGATGCTGAAATGTTGAAGATTTAGGTGTTGAGGCCCTGTTGAAACTCAGGGCCTTGCACACGAGGCTAAGCGCCCTCTCTGCACTGGGCAGTCTCCCAGCTTGTGTATCCCGCTCACAGCCTCGCACACTGGTACTCCTTCCACAGGCCCCTGAGGCAATGTGTACCTTTGAAAGCCTGGGCTTTCAGGTGTGCATTTGATGAATGAGATGTTGATGGGCCCTTGGAAATCCCAGCCACCCTGGGAGAAAGCATGGTCCCCCAGCTATTCTTTTCAGTTAGTAGTGGGTTAGAGCCATTTTTGACACCGGCAGCCTTTCCATTGGAGCGTATAAGCCAGATCTACACACTCACAGAACATTTGCTACCTAAATGGTCACTCAGAAAATAACTGGGAAAATTCATCTTAGACATTGAGAGTGCAGGCAATCAAAATTCCTTTCTAATCCGTCCAATCCATAGACAGGGTGGCCCCTGGGAATCTCCGATGGACACCCCGCTTGCCTCCAGATCTACTGGGAAACTTATTTTAAATTCAGTTAAAGCACCTCATGTATTTAATGTTATAATGCATTCCATGATGCGGCTTTATTCTTCTGGTAGGTCGGCTTGCTTAAAAGTGACTTCTACTGAAGAATCTGCTTTCAGAGTGTCATGAGACACAGAAAATGAGATTGTTTGTTTGTTTGTTTGTTTGTTTTTTCAGGAAGCTGACAGCTGGGAAATTATAGAAGGACTGAAAATAGGCCAAACCAATGTCCAGAGACCAGACAAACATGAAGGCTTCATGTTGAAGAAAAGAAAATGGCCTTTAAAGGGCTGGCATAAGGTACCAGTGTGATCAGATCCAGGTTCTGATCAACTTCATAAAGAAGATCCAACTTATAATTAGATGGGAAGCCAAGACTATTGTATGTGTAAAACTAATTTTCAAAATCTTATTTTACAGATTTTTTTTTTTTTTTTTTTTTTTTTTTTAGCAAAGAATCAAACTCGGGGCCTTGTGCTTGTCAGGCAAGCGTGGTGCCACTGAGCTCTGTCCCCTGTCCCCAAATCTTATTTGAACCATAAGAGTTACAAGCATTATGCCTAATTGAGTGTAAAGTCTATAATATATATGTATAGGGGGAAATATTTATATAACATGTAAAACCTAAATTATGCATCTTATTGTCTAACCTGCTTTAATATATATTCTTATTTTTATAAATATAAGATTTTTTTAATGTATGTGTATATTCCATTGGATGGATTTATACAGTATATGTCTCCATTATTAATCCATTTTCTTATTGCTGGATGTGTAAGATTTATCTAATTTTATCTGTTATGATGTTGTGATGAACGTATTTATAACTGATTATTAATTAATTCCTTGGGTTAAATTCTTATAAGTATTGTGTCCAGGAAAAACAAAATTTGGAAAATTGTTGATGCTGATGGTTTGTTTATTGCCCTTTAAAGTATCCTTTATTCTCTCTCTTTTCAACATCCTCAAATACAAATAAGTGTGCAGGCATGCAGGGCTGTCAAGATAGCTTCGTGCACTAAGCACCTGCTTAGGCAAGCTCAGGCAAGCACAGGGACCACGGTTCAGTCCCCCACACCACAGGCTGTGCCACCTTGCCCACATGGTGCACTGAGCCGGCCACTGAGACCCGATGTGGTGGCATATGCCTATAATTCCAGAGCGGGGGAGGCTAAAAATAGGAGAGTCACGACAAGTCGGAGCCTTTGCAGCGTAATAGTGGGCTGCCTTTTCTCCTGCTGTCCAGTCCTGCCCTGAATGGACTCAAGGGCTAAGCCATTTGGTTGTCTAGCACATAAACAAGTCGAGTCATGGAATATTTTTCAGTTGAGGAGATTATTTCTTCTCATACTTATTTCTTGTTCCCTAGAATGTGAAACAAAGGATCATAGTGGACTTTTGTGAGTTCTAGGCAGGGTAACCTTGTACCTAGCCACCTGCTACCTTGGCGGACCTGAGTGCCTGAATCACATGAAAACATTTGAAACATTTCCACACGGTTGCTTTCCAGCCGCAGAAAGAGGCCCTGCTATGGGGAACTGCAAGGGGGTTCTGCTCCCACTGTGTGAGTGGGACTCGAACTGTCCTCTCCTGAGTGCCCTTGAAGGGAAAGCCACATCAGAGAGAGTTCCTGCTTCCTGTGTGGTTGCTGAAAATTGCCACAACCCATTCAGACTGGACCATTCAGAGAGACCTGGAAGCTAATGATGAAATTACCTCCCCCCTCAAAAAAAAATTCTCTCTCTTTTCTTTTTTCCCTTAATGCAATTTGGAAATAATCATTAATCTCTTTTGGAATGTAAATGTTTGCTAAATGGATAATGTAAGCATATTGCTAAGGTCACTTAAAATTTCAGGGACTTAATTTTTCATTGATCCAGGCAGCTCGTTTCTGTAATAGTCCTGAGAATTTTCACAAAATTTCCATCATACGATATCCAGGGGGAAATTCAGGACTTTTTGTTCAGGGTAAAACTTTCCTGCAGATTGATATGGAGGTCCTCAAAGAATCTTTATAAGCTAATTCAGATTAGTTTTATTTCTATTTTAAAAACATCCAGTATGATTGGGGCATGGTGGTACATGACTATAATCCCAGCACTTGGAAGACTGAGGCAGGAGGATTGCCATGAGTTTGAGGCCAGGCTATATAGAATTCAAGGCCAGCTCAAGCTACATCGGGAAACCCTGTCTCAAAAAACAGACCGAAACAAACAAACAAACAAACAAAACCATGTTTCATTTAAAAGGACAGGCCATGAAAATCCCTCATTAAGAATAACTGTGGTGAAAAACTTCCATCCCTAGTGAGTTATTTGTTAACAACAAAGAACTATGGTAGATTAGTAGCATGGACCTCTAGCTCTGATATCCTTGAGATTTAAGAATGCACTAAATTCTATATTAAAGTTATCAAAATATGGATAATTGCCAAGTAGCTTCAGACTCACACTTGAGAATATTTTATATGTGTTACAGACAGTAACTAGGGGTGTTTGGTTCTTGCAGCGTTTTTTTGTCCTGGATAATGGAATGCTAAAATATTCCAAGGCACCTCTTGATGTAAGTAGCACACAGGATATGTTTCAAAGATTGAGTTAGGGTTCTGCTGGGAGTGAGTGAGCACTGGGGTTGTGTAAGCCTTGTGCCATAGTTGCTAGTTTTGTGCATGTCCGTGTGTTTCTGATATTTAACAAACTACTAAACCTGCATGTTCCAGAGACAGTATGTTTTATGCTTATACTCGAGATAGCATAAAACCTCAAACTAGTGCATGAAGATTTAACAACTATTTTGATGTTTGTCATTAAAAATAGAAGCTTAAATCTAAAGGTTGACATATTGGCAAAATCTCTCTTTTGGTCTTGGAAAGTGCAAATATCCTTTTTTGAAAACCTCAGTGAACTTTTCTTTATGTGCTTTTCTGGGGTGTGGAGCAATCTTTGTTCTTGTTGCTGTCCTCTTACAAACTGTCTTTTGAACTTCATTTCTATTTTGTACATCCTTTTATCTTGAGAATCCCAAATTGCTTTTAATATTTAAAGTAGTTGTTTATGTGCATAATAGGAAAAATCTCCCTGCTTGTCGTCCTGTTGTAGGGGAAGTGACAGAAGGCTCAGATATGTTTGTCCCCATCTCTGCCACTGAACCAGCTCTGCCCTTGGTCTGAGGGGGAGCCCAGGAGGAAGCGCCATCTGCTCCCCTCTCTGAGGCCACAGCTTCCTTTTTCCACCCTAGCAGCTGTTTTTCAGCTGACCTTTCAGGGGTGCTCTGGGTCATAGGTGAAAAGTTGACCACAGCCATTTTAGGAGCCATTCTACATCCCCTCTAAACTATGCAATCTGGAATTACGATGAGCTCACTATATTATGGCAAAAACAGCAATAAGATGAATGATGTTACTCATTGGCATTAGTGGGAAATCACGGCAACTTCAGTTGTCCTCAGATTCAGGATCATAACTCGAGAACCTTAACCATTTTCTCTTTATTAAAGAAGTCTGCTAGTCCGCTTTCGGTAGATAAGTTAAAAATGTGAACCTCAGTTAAGTTCAGTGGGGAAACACGTAGACCAGGCATTCTTCTTCTAGCCTGTTCACTAGTCTTCTGATTTCAGATCCAGAAGGGGAAGGTCCACGGCAGCATAGATGTCGGACTGTCCGTTATGTCAATTAAAAAGAAGGCGCGGCGGATCGACCTTGACACTGAAGAGCACATATATCATTTGAAGGTGAAGTCACATTGCAGCTGTTTCTCTGTCATTAGCAGAGGAAGTAATTTGCCTGCACCTGTGGTGGATAAGAGTCTGGTATCATAGTCCCTGCTCCTGTTGCTCATGGTTTCAGGTGAAATCTCAGGACTGGTTTGATGCCTGGGTCTCCAAACTGCGCCATCATCGCCTGTACCGGCAGAATGAAATTGTGAGATCGCCGAGGGATGCTAGTTTTCACATATTTCCTGCAACCTCCACAGCTGAGTCTTCCCCAGCTGCTAATGTTTCTGTTGTGGATGGAAAGGTATGGCTCTGCTCTCTAAAAGTCAGCCTGGAAATTGTTTGGAAAGTTAGTCAGACACGTCACCGTGTCTCACTTGGAAACACTGCAAGTAGCAGGTCAGCCTTGTGAGCTGACACTCAGAGGATAATGGTGATGTTGCCCTCGGAGATGGTTACAAATATGGGCAAGGCAGAAGTGGGAATCACCAAGCACATTCACAGTTATTTCTCCTTTCCGATGAATAGAGTAGCTTTTCGTCTGCTGCGCCTTCTTAGGAATATTGAGAAGAAAGCAAACACTTGTTTAAACAATATTCAACGATCAGATGCGTTCCCTAGTGGTAATAAGAAGATCCCGGTTCTAAAAGTAAAATTTACTTTCGTGCTTTGAGCTGTCACAGCATATGTGACACAGAGAGAGACTAGTAAATTCCTTCATGGTAATAATGCAAGTGAGACAGAGAGTAGAGAATGTGACAGTGATACAAATAGTAACCTAGTGTGGTCACCAGGTACGGTACTAAGTACTTGACACTCGTCCATCTCTTTTCTTTTGTACAGCCAAAGTGAAGAGATGATGAAGAATTTGAATTGGAAAGCTGGGAGTGGTGGCACATGCCTTCCAGTATTCAGGAGGTTGAGGCAGGAAGAGTGCAAGTTCAAGCCCAGCCTGGGAAATTTATTGACTTAGGAAGAGCCTGTCTCTAAAGAAAAATGTTTGGAAAGGGAGCACTGAGGAGGGTATATCTCAGGGTAAAGGTCCCAAGCTTAACACCTTCTACTGCAAAGAAAAACTATTGTTTGTCCATAAGAGGCCAGGATCCAACCCTGTGTCCCCACTTCCAAAATCAATGCTCTTTCCATTGTATTAGGTGCTGCATAGACAAGGGAAACCAAGGTGGTTCCTTGAGCTGTAATAAGAGTTTGTTTCAGTGAAGCTAAGAAGGTATGGGTGTTGCCTGTTGAGAAGTCAAGGTGAAGATGACAGACAAAGAGGCAGCTATTTCTGACCTTGATTCAGTATTTAGGGTTCTGAAATGTAGCAACACTGCAGGGCCCAGGGGTGCTGCAGCTTCACATTTGACACCTGAAATTGAGGACAGAGAGGGCTACCCAAGGATTGAGTTCAGGAATGTTTCCATGGAGACCCTGCTTCTCCGCTTCCTTCCATAGACATATACACAGCACATGGAACCAGGTCTTTTCTTTGCAAACTCTTATGAAACTCCATGAAGAAACTGTAGGACTAACTGAATCAGATTCAGTGAAACACTACTTTGGTCAATTTTTTGTGCATATCACTAAAATAGTTTTTAGAAAACCTCTTTAATTGTATTTGACAAGGCCCACAGGCCTTTTATGATTTCATTCTGGTTATACTCTTGCTAAGAACTGTTTAATTTATCTTTCTCCTTGAAAGCAGACATGGTTTAAGCCTAATTAATACCAACCAATTCTTCAATGAAAGGAAACATCCACTTGGGACTAGGAAGCTTGGAAGTTCGTAGGTTTCTAAGGTATTCTCTAAGTTTCTCTAGGCTTCCCAGTGTTAGTTCAAATGAAGTGAAAACTGTATTGCAAGTGGATCTTTTTAAAATATAAAAATTTAGTCTGGCAAGATAGCTCAGCAGATTAAAGCACCTGCTTAGGCAGACACAGGGGCTGGGGAGGCTGAAAACAGGAGGATCACTACGAGTCTGAGCTGCGGAGTGAGACCCTGTTCAAATACATTTTTTTGTCTTTTCAAGACACGGTCTTGCTGTGCAGTTCAGGCTGGCCTTGCGCTCACTTTTGTAGCCCGAGCTGGTCTCGAACTCAGACTGATCCTCCTGCTTTGGCCTCCCAAGTGCTGGGATTACAGGCATGTGCCACCATTCCTGGACTGTCAAAAAATTAAAAATTACATAAATAAAAATTGAATTCTTTGGTTCTTCCACCTTCTTGCATTTTTGGCACAAGGTGCTGACAAAAGATATATTGCTTTCGTCCCTTGTGTTATTTAGTAAATAACTTGGGTGATATTTGAGAATCATGGGCTAAAATAAAATCCTGTCCTACTGTTTGCCCTGAACTAAAGTTCTTCAGCTGTGATTTTCACAAAAGCTCTGTTGTTGGAGTTGACAGATGACATATCTGTAAAATCTCACTCAGTGAAACATTGCCATTAAGTTTATTAAAATGCAGTAAAGATTGAAAAGAGCCTTTTATCTCTTTGCTTTCCTTTTGCACGTCTACTCATGGGGCTCCTGAATGTTAATCAGCTTGTGGCCCTGTGTGGGCTTGCTAAGTGTGTGCCTCAGTCATTTCAGAATGACTTAGAAGAGCTGCAATGAGTTGTAATTGAATATTAAAGTTAGATATGAAATGTTGGGCGACAGCTTCTCAGGAAATAAATTTGTGCTTCTTTCACTGAGTATTTATTCCACTCACCTGGTACCTACCTGCACATTTCACACCACTTTATTTCACATAAAATCCTTTCATGGAGATCATATCAGCTACAGACAACAGCTTAGCAAACCTTTCCATATAATTTTCAGTACGCGCTCGAAGCGCAAGGCTGCATATTGGTGGGTCATGGATGTGGGACTCCTATGTGGTTGACAAGACCTTGAGCTGACCTCAGGGAACAGAGAACTTCTGCAAAGGCAAGGCCTTGAGTACTGATTTAGGAGTAGTCTGGTAAAGCTGCCTGTGGGGCCATGCACCTGTGACTTCAGCACCCCGAGAAGCTGAGGCAGGAAGATCACAAAGCTGGAGCTGAGCCAGGATGGCGTAGTGAGTTAGGAGGACCTGGTCTCAAAAGTTTTTGAAAAAGCTGAAAAATAGGGCTGAGTATGTAGTTAAATTCAAAGACTGTGGGTTCTATCTTCAGTATCAAGGAAGAAATAGAGAGTTCTGCAATAAGGACTCTGTAAGAAATACAAGTTAACAAGTAACTTAAAATATTAAGAATATGAGTTGGCATCAGGATTCAATCCACTGCTCTCTTTCTGGAGTACTAGAGCTGGCAGCTTTCAAGCGCAGTGTTCCTATGAATCTTGTCTTCACGAACACCTACCACATTTAGCGAAGAGGTTTCTTCCATGTTTTGAATGTGTCCTTTCTTCCTTTAAAAAAACAAAAACAAAAACTTTGTTTTGAGGACATTGGTGTTTTTAGGAACCACGCAAATGCACATTTCCGCCACTTGGACCGTCCTGAGTGCTGTCCTTGTCCCCGCAGGTGCAGCCCAACAGCTTTCCCTGGCAGTCCCCTCTCCCATGCAGCAGCAGCCTCCCCGCCACCTGCACCACTGGCCAGAGCAAGGTGGCAGCCTGGCTGCAGGACTCAGAGGAGATGGACAGGTGTGCAGAAGGTCAGTTCTTACCATGTAACCTAAAGCAACTGAAACAAAACGTGAGAGCTACTGTGGTGAATTGTGGGTACTGCCTCCTGCCTGGGCCCTTTGCCAGCCTGCATCTGTCCTTCGTTTTTCTACACTAGTTCCTCCTGTTATCCAGGGACTCTGGCTTTGCCCTGACCTTGAACTCACCCTAGCCCTCTTTCCTCGACAATACCTTGTGACCTCCTGGGCGCCACCCCTCGGCCCTGGAGGTGCCCCACCCACATTCCTGGACTCTGCTCTGCCCTCCCCTCTAGGGCATTTCCCTAGGCTCCTTCTGAGCTGGTGTTCTTTTGCCAGCAGTAGTGTGTGTCTTCTAGCAACCCAGCCAGAGTGGCAAAATTCCAAGGTGCCACTTCTTACAGCCACAGTTCCCTGTGAGTGGTGTTTCCGTGGCCGTCCGTCAGTTGTTAAACATCTGAACATGCAGTTCCTTCCCTCCGCCCTCCCACAGCCGCTTAATCTCCTCTTCCTTCCTCCTCCCACCCAGCTGCAGGCTTCATCCAGACTTGGTCCACAGATCATTTCCAGTCTAAGTAACACTTTCCATCTGCTCTTCAAACCTGAAAAAATGTAAGGTCAATGTAAAAAGTAATAGGGCTCCACTGATCTGAATTTTGTGCTCTTTAGCTGATGCGGAGATTAAAATACTTTTCCTTTGCGAAATTACAAGTAGACATTACTAGAAAATGTACTGATGTTCTCTCCAAGAAGAATTAAAATTAGGCAATGTATTGGTTCCCAAACTGGAACAGGCATGTCTGCACCACACCACCAGTGTAGTGTGTGAGCTCAGTTTGCAGGTGTTGCTGTTGTTTTGTTTTGTTTTTGGTGACCCTAGGGCACTCCTAGGATCTCTGCACTGAGCTACATGTCCAGCCTTTTAAAAAAAAATAAAAAAAAAAAGCAGAATATATTTATTGGGGAAAGAAAGCTTATGTTTGAGAGAGGAACAGAAGGGGACCTGAGTGGGTTACCAAGGAATCTGCCTTTTCTAGAGGTTTTTGGTTTTTTGTTCGTTTGTTTGTTTTAGATATTTGGTACAGGGTCTCACTACACAGCTTGGATTCATAGTGATCTTCTTGTTTTCAGCCTCCCCAGCTCTGGGATTACAGGCGTGCGCCACCAGGCTCGGTCTTGGGGGATGGCCTGGCACACTGGGGGCAAGGCTGGCACGGCATGTGGTGTCAGGGATCAAACTCCAACCCCTGTGCTTGCCTAAGCAGGCACTGAGTCCTCTGAGCTATCTCCCTGGTCCTTTTAGAGGGATTTTTATAGAGCAACACCATTAAGTGAGACAGGTCTAAGGTAGAAAACATGGGAACTTGTAAGAAGTATGCCCAGCCTTTTTTAAAGTTTTATTTTGAGACAGGTATTCAGTAATTTGCTACATTCCTAGGCTGAGCTAGAGCCTGTGATCCTCCTGCCTCAGCCTCCTAGAGTGTGAGATTACAGGCCTGCCCCACCATACCCTGCTCACCTGTGCAGCACTTTTATCAGCCCTCCCAGATACCCACGTCCCACTCAGTCACCACTTGAAAATGTGATGTAAGAGGGAATTTATTATCATAAGCACACTGAGCTGAGAGTCTAGTGAGATTTTCTAGGATGAGTTCACCGAACGGTCAGACTTTGAGTCGAGTAATTTCAGGTTTGAGAAAGAAGCCAGACTACACTCTTGGATGATTCTACAAGTTCATAATTTTGTTCACTAATTGCAACATTATTAGTGAACAAAATTATGAATATGTTTCACTGATTTTTGTATTTTACTGCGTGTGTGTGTGTGTGTGTGTGTGTGTGTGTTATTGGAGATTGAACCCAATGCCTTTACACAGAGTGTCATCCTTTACACTGTTCTATTTTGGGGTGTCTCCTCAAGTTGCTGAGTTGCCTGGACTGGGTACAGACTTGCTATCCTCCTGCCTCAGTCTCCCAGAGTTCTCGGATTGCAGCCACGCTCCACCTCCGTTGGCTGCCATTCTGTTTTTCTGAAACTGACTTTGACAATTCCTAACAAGCTCTTTGTAAAGCATTTTAGAGGGATGTGTGGTGGCCCCTAAGAATAGGACCACAGGACTGCTAATGTTTGGAATGTGTTTCCCATGTGACAGAAGCCATCAGAGCAGGAAAGTGACTGTACAATGTGACTGAGATGCTTGCTTTATGGATCTACACCAGAGAAATGTCCTTCTTGTGTCATTTGCCTATATTACCGTCACATAGGCATGGATCTGCCCGATCATACTTGCTATAACAGGGGTCGACTCTCCTTTATTCCCTTTGCCACCAACCCCTGCCTGACTCTAACATGTCTTCATTTCTGATCTTTGTTAGATCTTGCACACTGCCAGTCAAACCTTGTGGAACTTAGCAAACTCCTACAAAATTTGGAGATACTTCAGAGAACTCAGTCAGCACCTAACTTTACTGACATGCAGGTAATTCTCATACTGCTATTGGTAGAAAGACCTAGGTATTAACTTTTAATCTTTCCTAGATTGTTCCATGAATGTATAAGGTGACATTTAAATGGAAATAACTGCAATACCAACTAGTTTTGGGGTTACTCTTAATATTTCGAGTCTTGATGTCGTTGTGTTAAGATGACTTTTAAAAATGTTTTATATTTAAATACAGCACAGGCTACTGTAGAAATGTATATCTGAATCATTCTTCCATATTTCTGTTGCCTTAGAAATGACAATTTGAAGATGCAATTTTTTTTGTACTTTAAAGACTAAAAACAAAAACTGAGAAATAAATAGCAAAAACAAAGACAAGAAATAGAGTAACATACAATACATATGGTACAGAATTTCAAAACAAAGATCAAGTGAGAATTTCAAAACAATAAAAGATTAACAACGGTTATTTATAAGGCTGGGGAGATAGCTCCATGGCACAAGTGCCTGCCTGGCAAGTGCAAGGTCATGAGTTTGAACCCCAGCCCCACCAAAAAAAAAAGTTTTGGGGCCAGCGAGATGGTTCAGCGGTCTAAAGCACCTACTTAGGAAAGCTTAGGCAACTGCAGAGACTGCAGTTCCACCCCTGCACCACATGCTGTGCCAGCCCCACCCCTAGGGCAGACTGAGCTGGCAATAATTAGAAAAAAAAAGTTATTTATATTATATATTTTTATCATCAAATCTGTTGCTCAGATTAACAGATAGAGATATACAAGGTTGGTCAAATAATTAAACAATAACACTTGCCTTCAGTAAACCTTAATTTTTTTCTTATCCTTTTTACTTTTTATTTTTGAGTTTATTTTAAAGAGAATGTAACACTAATTGATAAGACGTTAGAAACAGTACACATTTAGAAGAACAAGAGAGGGGTTCAGCCGTGGCTTTTGTGTTGCACATTGCTGTCTTCAGTGTAGTTGCTCAGATTACAGATATTAGCACATGGAGCTAGTCAAAGTAAGAAATGTAAACATTTACGGCTACTTTCAAAAAACTGATGGAAATTAGTATTACAATCATCTCAGCCAATCCTGTATATATACTTGCATGATTTTCCCCCTTTTGTTTCCCATGAAGATACAAATTTTAGACACTCTGAATCATGGACTATCTTTTCATGTACAAAAAATGTTTGAGGTCTCAAATCCTGTTGTTTTTATGGTGTACACCAGGAAAATATATTTTACAATTCAAATATAATTTAGTATGTGTCTCTGCTTTTAATGTGGTGCACCCCTCTCTCTCCTGCCTGGTTAGCTTCAACGTTCTAACATGATTCAACACTAACTTGCTGTTCTTTGTCTGTGTGTGTGTTACCCATGTGAACTTAATAATCTTTTGTTGCTTTTAACTATTTGCACAATGTAGGCTAACTGTGTAGATATTTCAAAGAAAGACAAGCGGGTCACAAGACGCTGGAGAACAAAAAGTGTCAGCAAAGATACAAAAATACAGCTGCAGGTACAGATTTTACTTTTCCTTCCCTTTTATTTTCATATACTTTTAAAGTATTAATCTTTATATATCAGTACATGGGCATTAGACTGAGAGCACAGCTTAACTACTGGAAAGCCAAAGCTTTTCAAACAGAATTACATTGTCTAAAATAGTGGGAAGTCTATTTAATTTACCTACTTGAACCTAAGTGAAAAGAATTCGAAAGAATGGTAAAAGTATACACTATGGCTGCCGAGTAGCATTTTCATTCTCAATTATAGCCTTTGAACCATTTAAACATATTTTAACAAAAAGCCCTCTGTAAAATCTAGACCACAAATCTAATGGGTTGTAATGAACGTTCACATATGTGTGCTGCACTAGATATTAAAAGGGCCTTTTATGTGCCAACTTCATCCAAGTCTTTTTTTGTTTTGTTCTTGGGTTTCTTTTTGTTTGTTTGTTTGTTTTGTAGTATAGGGGATTGAACTCAGGACCCTGGGCATGCCAGGCAGGTGTTTGTGCCGGTGAGCTGTCTCCCCAGCCCTGCCCCATCCACGTTTTTGATCTATCAACTAAAATAATATGAGCATGCAGTCAACAAGCCTGGGTTCTACTCTGGTGTTGGCTATAATGTTGTGTACCTCTGTTGAATTTTCTGGACCTCCATTTGCTCTTGTAAACTGATGGAGTAAGTGTAGTCTCTAAATTCCCTTTCAATTCTAAAATTATGTGATTGTACAAAAATTAGTATTATTTAGCATATGAAATCCAATGAAAAATCTGAACTAAAGTCTTAATGGATAGAGATAATTTCCTTGAAATTTATTTGAAATAAATTGTTTAAACTTATAGTAATCTTATGTTACTGCATTGAAATTCAACAATATATGCCTAAAGCTTAAGTCAGAAATCACCTTTCAAGGGCCAGGGAGATAGCTCAGGGGCACAAGTGCCTGCCTAGCAAGTGGAAGGTCCTGAGTTTGATCCCTGGCTCCACAAAAAAAAAAAAGAGAGAGAGAGAGAAATCACCTTTCAGATCTGTAAACAAGACGCTTTATTATTCTTGTCTTAGTTGCATATTATTGATTCTTGCCTTGTGCAGTCAAAATTGGACATGATTTGGCCTTTTTACTATAAATCAATTTATATCCTAATACAACAGTTAAGAGGAACTGCTTTTCGGATATCTTATACTTCTGAATAATTAACAAAATAATTCTAATTCTAACTTCTTTAATAACATTGTATGCATTGTAATTCTGAAGGTGTAAATAACACTAATATGATGTTTTTAAAAATGTTCATAGTCACTTAAAGATACACTTTTTTTAATTGAGAATGTCTATATTCTATTAATAGAAGTCTTTGTGTTCCTTTGTTCAGTGTGTTTTTGTGTGTTTTCCTTTCTGTTCATAAAATTAATACTGTAGGGACAAATGTGCCAAGTAATTTAACAAGAAAATTACCTAAAATTGCCTTTGGCAGTTTCATTTGTTTTAAGCGTGTGTCACATGCGCGCGTGCGTGCGTGCGTGTGTGCGTGTATGTGTGTGTGTGTGTGTGTGTGTGTGTTTATGCTTGTTATCTATGAGCCTGATGGCCAGGAAAAAAGGATCATTTGGTGAACAAACAACCATTCTTTTAAATAAAGTAATACAGAAAAACTAACATCCTAAGAACACACACATTCGCAAAAAGACATTACTTTGATGTGTTTTTGTAAAGTGTGAACGGATTCCGTTCACAGCTGTTGTCTCTGGTAGGTTGGTTGTCTGTGAGTTTGAGGGCCACACCCCTTGCTGTCTGCCCTGGCCTGGAGGCACACTACAGCTTCCTGTTTGTTCCATCGTTTCTGAAGGAAACAGAATACAGCTCTGAATACCTTTCCTAATCTCAGGCTATGGTTTTAAATACTCGAAGTTAACAAGAATATTTTGAGTCTTCAGAAAAAGAAAGCTGCTCAGATCATAGGAAGATATGCTCCATTTATACTCCACATCTTTCACTTACTTTAGAATTTTTATTTATACCATTTTGTTTTATTTTTGTCTTCTAAAGAGTAACACAATGGCTATTGTGATTCTTGCGTAGATATTTTGAGGGAAATAGAAGTCATCTTACCCCTGCGCAAAGAAACTTTGCCTTTCAAAAGTGAGAGACGTAGTTCCAACTTTACATTGAAATAATAGACTTCCATGGCAGTAAGCTATTAACTCTTAGAGAAAGTCCACTTTCACTGGGACTTCAGTGAAGCATATGGGGGGCTCAAGTGATGCAGAATTTGTCTCTACTGCTGGGCCTTTTCTGCTTCCTAAGGCTCCAGGTTCCCAGGAACCCTCAGGATGCTCACTCTCTATGTGTGGCAACTTCCCCCAAAGCTCTCCAATATACATCACTGCTGGGTGCCAGAGAGTCAGCCAGCAATGAACAAGACCAACAGGTACATCGTTACACAGCAATGTTTGGACTACAGAAAGACACAGGATTTAGTTTTACTCTACTGGATTAAGCCTAACTCCCGCTTACTCCCAACCATCATACCCAGACTTTTCTCTCTTATTTTATTTTTATTTTTATTTTTAGTGGGACCAGGGTTTGAACTCACGACCTTACACTTGCTAGGCAGGCACTTGTGCCAGGGAGCCATCTCCCCAGCCCTTTCCCTCTTATTTTAAATGCTTTTTGGCTATTGAGATTCCACCTAGTAGTGCCAAGTATGGGTGAAAGGTCATTACCATCTCACTTTTCCCTGATGATTGTTTGATGATTGCAACCAACTTGGGAGCCTCTCAGGCTGTGACAGCTCCCTCTCCGTCGCCTCTATTGTGTGCATCTTTTGTGTCCTCAGGTTTTGTAAAGGGCCCAGTGGTCTGCTGCTGGTGGTTGTAGTCATGGTTATTATTGATGTTGTGTCTTTGAACTTCTCTTTCGACATTTTGTCATAGTTGTCATTTTTTAAATGATTATGGAACAGATCATTTTAAAGACTGACCTCAGGACAATCAAAATGATTAATATGATACACTGAGTATTCAAATGCTTATTTTTGTATAGGTTAGATTATATTCTTGCATCAAATGTGAAAGTTCCATTCAGGACCTACAAGGCTATATTTCTACTAGATGACATTGAGCAGTTGGCCTCAAGAGTACATTGTGTAACTTACAAAGTCCACATCTGCCCTAGAACGTTCTGTGGTATTATCTTTTAAAAAATGGACTTCCTGTCTCCTAGACTTTAA
>PVKN010017372.1:0-17389 GCA_004027915.1 Capromys pilorides | reverse complement strand
GCCATAAAATTTTATTTCTCCTTATAACTAGATAAGTAAAGCAGATTTCTGGTGCCTTTTAGAAGGCAGACTGATGTCTCACCTAAGCTTTCAGCGGCACTGCCCGTCATCTGAGGCGTAACCAACAGTGACCCAGTCAGGGGAGCAGTTCAGCACCTATGAAGTCAGATCATCGCTAGTATGAAGATCACTTCATCTATTACGTTTTCAAATTTTTAAAAGAGCAATATTTGTGTAATTCTTTGACTAGCTTCTGGGCTGGGGAGATAGCTCAGTAGAAAAAGCGCTTGCCTGGCCAGCACAAGGTCCTGAGTTCAATCCCTGGTACTACCAAAAAAAAAAAAAAATATTTGGTCGGCTTCCAAGCTAAGAGGACATCACTACTACCCCAAGCTGACCTCGGTCTACCCATCTGCAGCCATTTGACTTTAGCGCCTCAGTACTTTCTCTCCTCACCTAAAGTCTCTAGGCCTGAGCCTTGCCTTCTAAACACTGAATATGAAGTTCTTGCCGAAGAGCAACTATGACAACCAACAAAAGAATGCACATAAAATTTAGCAACGTGTCACAAGCACCACACATTTGGCCATTGTTACTAAGTTGAGACTCAAACTGGTCAAGCGACCTGCCCAAGGCCACTTCCAGGAAAGCTGGCCAGACGCTTTCCCCGCCAGCATCTCAGTGTGGTTTACAACTTCCAGGAGGAGAGCGGGCCCAAGAGTGTCACCCACAGTTCACAGATGCGAAGGCGGCAGCTCAGACCGTGTGAGTGACCTGCGCCCAACTGGGGCGGGCACACACGAGCCGGGGCGTGGCTCCAGGCGTCTCCTGCACTCCATAAATGCAGAGACCCGGGCCCAGTGTGGCGGCCAGGCTGGCACGCCCACAGGCACCAGGAACAGGATGCGCTCCTAGCAGCCTGTGTGATCTGGTCCCAGCGCGGTGGAGACCCCGCAGCCGCGCAGCACTGGGAAGCCTTTCAGCATAGGGCTTGACCCTTTAAACAGATCATCTGGCCAGAGGAAGCAAATGTCGCTCATGTAAACATCAACACCGGTGTTTATTCAAATCAGACAACACACATATCACTCACTGCAGGATAAAACAGAGCCCAAGGAAACATCAGTCTCATTTAAAGGTAATTCCAAAATTACATTCATTAACTATAAAGAGTGATTAACCCCAGAAATGTAGGTGGTCGAAAAATTTCCATCATCTGATCCAAAATGTTAAAACTCTCATGGCTGGTGAGATGGCTTAGTGGTCTAAAGCACCTGCTTAGACAAGCTTAGGCAACTGCAGGGACCACGGTTCAATCCCCAGTACCACATACTGTGCCAGCCCTATCTCCAGGGCAGGCTGAGCTGGCCATAACTTTTTTTTAAAAAGCCTATTAAAACTCTCTTATAATTAGGTTTATAGCAGAAAATGAATTTGCCTAAAAAGGTGTTTTTAGGTCATGACAGTGACTCAGGCGCCTCTGGGCCTGGTCCCAGCTAGGCCCACATAAATGAATGATGCTTACCAGTTACTATGGTTTAGAAATCCTGGGAAGCACCCCAACACCATCTCATTTGCTGCAGTCCACCCCACCTGTGCAAGTGCTAGGAGAGCTGCCTCTGTATCAGAAAGCTGACACTTGTTGAAGGAGGAGGGACTTTGAGAAAATCATCTTAGTCCAGTGGTGCTGGAACTACAGACAGAGCTCTGAGGTCTGCCCTCAGCAACCCAGAATCGGGAAAGTGAGGTGAGCCCAGCGGCACGAGCCCAAGGCACCCACTCACACTTCAGTTAGAATTCCTGGCTCCACGCTGTATCTGGAATTTGCAGAAGACCAAAGTTGAAGTCGAAGCGTAAGGCAATCAAGTTACCTGGACGGGGAAGGGTGACCTGCGGTCCATTCGCCTCCATCACTTTGAGTCTTAAACATGGTAAACATCAACATCAGGAGCACGGAGAAGAGAATACTGCTTGCTTCAAAACAGCTAGGAAACCGAGACAGACAGACACACAAGGATGTAGAGCCGAGCAGGAAGGACAGAGGTGGGGACACTCTACAGGCACCCAGGCGTGCCCGGAGGACCCGCTCCCTGCACCAGGTCATGCCTCTTCAGTTTCTGTCACCTTCCCTTGGCCTATCAAATTATGAAGCCTTCGATGTGGCTGTCCATGGTGGGGGAGGAGACTTGGGATCCAGCCACTTCCTGAAGCCCCACCTTGGACCCTTGAGCCACTGGGAACCAAACCCCCAACCCGTGAGCAGGGCAAGTGCAGGTCCCAGCCGAAGCCCCTGCCCCGGGCTCCCAGGGCTGCGCTCCCTCCTCGAGCCATAGTCCTTTGTGCTCTGCTCTCATAAAACAGCCGCATCCTTCTGTCTTTTCTCAACATTATACGAGCTCTTTCCTGCCCCATTCTGAAATGTGAGGTGGAAGGGAGTTGGCTGCTACTGCCCTGGAGTTTCCTCCAGAAGACAGGCTCCCTGTCTGTGCCCAAGCTCCTTCTACAAACCATAAGTTTATTATTTTTTTAAATCTGCTGCCTGCCTTGTAGCAGCCTCTGTGCTTAGCACCATGGCAGAGATGAAGACCAATCAGCTAGGTGCTGGGCCCCAGCCCTGTCCAGAGCAAGCTGAGCTTCATAGGCACAGACCAACATGGTGTCTGCAAGACTTAAGACTAGGAAGGGAAGAGACTGTGACAAAACATCCGGAGTTGCTGCAGGAAGAGCGCAGTGGGGAGATTCAGGGTGACAACACCAAGTGCACTGAACCGCTATGGTCATGACCTTGCCCGCGCTGACCCCTCAACCCGCCACCCTTGCTTGCCTGTGCAGTCCTCCCACACTGCGGGTGGCTCTGAGCAGACCACCCTCTCTCTGCCAAAGACAGGAGCGCCAGGGAGCAGCAGCAAGGGGCGCCCAGAGCTTGCGGCCCTGGCGGTGGGGGCGCTGCTCTCCTTCCTGTGCTGTCTCGCAGCCTTGCATTCCATTTGTTCTTCTTTAGTTGTAGTTCCGAGTGGTGGGCACAGCACCTGCCTTGCATCTGCGCACCAGGGGCTTGGCGTCACCCAGGGGCTACTGCTCCATCGCCATGTACAGGGCACTGTCTTAACCTATAATAGTCAAGGGCCAGTACGGAATCTGTCTCTCGTTATCCTAATGAGAGACTTGAACGTAGTTAAAACGTCGCTTAAAATACTAAGAAGAGTTCGTGATATAGGTGTTCAGAACAGGGATCATTTCTGGCTAGATGTCAAAGAAATAAGAGAGTAGGAAAGGCAGCACTTGAGTATGAGATTGCCCTGGACGTTAGGAAGCCCTGACGTCTTTCCAGTTGGGAAGCAAGCCACCGGTTTCTGTGACAGTCCTGAGGGGTCGCTGGGACAGGAGAGACACTAGGAGAGCAGAGGGAAGCACATGCTTGCCAGGAGGATGCATTTGGGGGATGTCGCTGGATCCAAGGTGACTGGAAGAGCTACATGCTGCAGGACGCACAGGAAAGGGGAGAAGCCAAGGCGCCCCACACACACACACACACACACACACAGGGTGACAGGAGGTGGCAGTGCCCGCGCAGTGGCAGGCGGAGCACGCAGGCAGCTGCCAGGCAGCTGGGGAGGGGCTGCAGGCAAGGAGAAGAGGCCGAGAGGGTGCCTCAGGCCGGCTTCCAGAGATGGGAAAACACAAACTCCTGATGAGGGGCCCCTAGGGTTGGTTCCGTTAGGGTTCTTCTCACAGAGAGAAATTCGTTACAATATGTGAAGACCACGAGGAAGCAGTGTCACCCTGATTTGGGCTTGACGTCTCAGCGGTCTCAAGTAGCAAGTTCAAATCACGGGGCATTGGAGGTGATGGCCTCATTTTATCTATTCATGACATAGTTCCAAATGTTACTATCTTAGACGTTTTTCTGTTTAAAATTTTTATATTTGAATATTCTAGTTGCTCTGATTTTTAAAAGTAATTCACTATTTAAAAACTTGGAAACCAGAAAAAGTATAAATATATATTTACTTAAAGAGCAAGAAAAAGAAATATACATGGGTGTTAGGTATTATCTTACTGGTGTGTTAGATGCTAAGTGTTTCACGCTACATGTATAACAGAGTACATATATATGTGTGACCTATGTACTTACATGAGTATATAGGTGATATGTACATCTGCAAATTTACTTAATATTACAAGTCACAAAGTGCTTTCTTTTTCATAGTACTTTCCATTGCCAATACACATCAGAACCTTAATGTTCCATTAATAATAGCTCGAAAATTTTATTTATACATGCTTCAAAATATTCTACTGCACGAGCCTGCCACGATGCAGAAGCACTCTGCTGTCTGGAGGATGACGTAAGGCAGACCGTGGGGGGCGGGGAGGCAGCGCGGGGCTCTTGGGCTGCATCACCCCAGGGACGCATCTGCTCCTCTACGCCTTCGTTCTCTGCCAGCACCCCTGATGGGGTAGGCTGGTAAATTCACATCAGGGCCAGGATGAAGTGCTCCAGAGTGTTGGGGAGCTCCAGGCAGCAAGGAGCGAGCGAGCGCCTTCGCCTCCACGCCAGCTGCGCCTTCTCTTCTCCCTTCGTGCTCACTTTTTTTTTTAACGGCCAGCTCAGCCTGCCCTGGGGGTGGGGCTGGAGCAGCAGCATGTGGTGCCAGGGATCAAACCACGGTCCCTGCTATTGCCTACGCTTGCATAAGCAGGCGCTTTAGACCACTGAACCATCTCACCGGCCCCATTTCCTTTTTTCTTTCCCCCCACCTTTGTGGCCACTTTTTCACATCAACTTTCTTCCTTGACCACTTCCCACATACTCAGAGGCCTGTCCGCATGCACGCACCCACACACACACATGAAAACTGCAACTACAGGTGGGGCAAGCACGCCTAAGGCCTTACGCTGTGTCTTTTTCTTCATTCTCTGTGATGTGCACTTTGTCTAAGAAACAAAGTGCCTTAAAGGTAAGCCAAAGGGAGTTAAGCGTGGGCAAGGTCCCCCTCCTTCTGTGATGGAGCAGTGAAGGGCCAGACCGAGGCCCGAGCGAGCCCCAGGGGGAGCAGAGCCATGCACACATGCATTAGGAAGACAGACAGAGCGGCATTGTGTCGCTATCTCTGTTTTCACAGGTGCCATGCAGTCAGTTCGCGAGTCTTCACCATGGCCCATGCCACAGAAAGATAAATATAGCTCTAGTTTTGCTGAATCCAGGCTTGAAGCTCCTTTTTCAAACAAAAACATTATTTCTAAATCAGTCCGAAGCAAAGCCCAGCATCCTGAATTCTATGAGCCCCCCATTTATTCTCTTCCGTTGGCTCAGCTTGTCTCTTCAACAGCTCTGTCTCCATTTTAAATATCATCAGCTGATAAATCACCTGATGTCGATCTGCAAAAGTCGGTTTTAATATTAAAGATGACAAATGGTGGCCATAAATGTTTTCAGAATAGAAGGCAGTGCACTGAGCTTTGCGTTTAGAAACTGAAATGGGCGTGAGTAAAGGTACTAAGGGCAAGGGAGATGCAGCCCCAAAGTCAATTTGATTTTCTCCTTCACTGGCTACTACCAGATAACAGTGGGAGTCCACGTTACTGGAAGCACTTTAGGAAGCCGGCATGCTTTCGAATATGGTCCTTTACAAAGCAAAGTCCCTTAAGTCCTGGATGCAGGCACTGCTACGAGGAGATGGTGGGCGCAGGCCAGGCGTGGGCGCAGGCGCAGGCGCAGGCCCAGGCGCAGGTTTTCATTCAGTTCTTATCTCTTGGAGGTAGAAATGAAGAGAACACTTCACTCTCAAAACAGAACACAGGTTTAATGTAATATTCATTTCATTTTCGTTTCAAAGGTCTGTGGGATTTTAATAATGCCCAAAGGCAGCACTCAGTTTTATGAACACTGTCAGAGAAGAGTAAAACATATTATACACACACACACACACACACACACACACATACACACACACACCCAAAAAGTCCTTCTGCAGGGAAGTGAAAGACATTTAGTTTTACAAAAAAATTAGTTATGTACGATAAACACATTAGTACTCCAGTGATTTTCCTTTCAGGGAATAAACATCTATCTTCACAATTTCATTTTCTACTTTGGTCAAACAAATTCAGCCTCTCTCAAGCATCTCCTTACGTTTCAGTCATTGCTCCAGAGCCGCAATGGCCTCTTTTCTTCTTCCCCCTCGTGATCTCTCACCTCTGAGCCTTTCTAATCCACGATATTCCCGGACTACGCTTTCTCCCCAAAGTCTTAGATTTGCTGACCATAGAGAGGAAGCGTATTATGCCGTCCTATATCAAAAGATATGGTCAAAATGAAAGGCTTTATTTATTTAGAGGTAAGCATCAATATATTTATACTGAATAGATGCTCATTATTATGCAGACTTATAAATCAGTAGCCACCACTAGCACTAAGGATGCAGACAGTGTAGGAGTTCCTCCAGCATCCGGAAGCGCTCCCTTCTGTCAGCAGTAAGAACCATGGCTGTGCGCCTCCCGCGCTGCGTCTGGCTTGAGCTCTCTTCACCTCCATGGTCGCCCCACTCTCTTACTCAGACACAAGGCGCACACCCTCCATGTGGCCAGGCCAGGCCTCCACAAGGACCCCGACTTACCAACCGGAGGCTTTTGTCAAAGTCAGTGAAAAAGATTCATCCCCCAAGGACTCCCACCAAGCCATGACGTCATTTATTGTGCGTTCTTTAGCCATGCAGCATAGAACATCCTGTCTTCCTGTTCCTTTAGCCTCAACTCCATCCCTACAGCTCGCAGGTTTCCCAGGGTACTGGATAATTCTGACCAATACAACAATCACAGCCACTGTTATACAAAAATTAACAACTTGTAACATGTTTTAGACCAAAGGAGCTTTGTCATATCTATGAAAGGTTTTGTAACTTTATTTTTAAAGGGAACTTGCTTTTGCGATAGCTGCCTACTATGTTTGGTAGTTCCTCTCTCTTTTTAGAAGACATCCAAGTGGCTACTTTCCAGGTACTAGTGAAAATCTTTAGGCCTGCCAGGAGATGAAGCCCACTGCGAGAGCAGGGCGCACTGCGCTGGCAGCTCCGCGGGGCGGACTCCTACTTACATAGCTCGCTCTCTCATCAGAAGCGAGGCAGCAACTGTAACTACCTGGTGAGCATCTGGAAGTAACATTAATGATGGTGATGATGATGATGATGATGATGATGATGATGATGACCTCATAGGACGTGTGATTTGGGGAATTAAAGAACATTCACAAGTTTATGGTGGCATAGTCCACGACTGGGTGCCAAGTCCGGCCACCACCCTTAGCAGTGGTATTTCCTGTGTGGAGTCTAGGATTCCTTACTGTAAATGGCAGCCTTGCTCTGAGCTCACCCCGCCCTAGACCATATGCAAGATGAACTGTTTTAGAATTGATTTTCAGAGATGATTTACTGATGTTGTTTTGTAATTGTATAAAAATTTTGTATAATGTAATCATTTAGTGTTTATTTTATTGTATGTACCTTCTACTCAGAGGGTTGGCATTGTTGTTCCTAACAGTGACGGATACAAGCAGATCATGCCTTATGACCTCTACCATCCCCTTCCTCGGTACGTAACTCCATCATCCTGATACTAGACTTAGCAAATCAGTCTTCTGATGCTTGTGTATATATATGGAGAGAGAGAGAGAGACATAGACACATGCAGAAAAAGATTTGGTGTTTTTGCTCTCAAATAGGCCGGTGGACGGTAGCCTGGCGGTCCACCCCGAGCTCGGGCTCTCGCCTTGTCATTCAGAGCCCTGTTAAAGAATCTCAGGTTACGCTGCAGTCATCGCGGTAATTCGCTCTGATGAGACACAGTGCGTGGTTGATGTTGTGTCTTTCTCTCCCTTTGTCTGTTGCTGTTCCTTCTGCAATAGAACCCCAGTCATTAAACCACTGTTGCTAACGATTGAACAAACACCACCTGCACTGTTACCACAACACGTCCACGTGGGCTTCCAGATGTGGTGTCAGTCTGCGTAGGACCTGTCTATGTCCTCTTGTTGCTTTGAAGAAATTATAACTGAGTGCAAATTTTTTCTTATCTTTATTATTCAGAAATTTAATATGATATAGTTTTTAAATACAGTAATTTGAAAAAAATATTTAAATTTTAAAATCTCATAAGACTGCCTAGCAAGCATGAGGACCTAAGTTGGATTCCGGGTGCCAAACCCCCCCCCAAAAAGAAAAAACTCATAAGAATTTTTATCATTATAATGTATTCATGTGAAAACTAGACGTGCTGAAGGACAGACCAACAGCAGCCACTGCTGCCCACCACATTGGAAGCAGTTCCACAGACAGCAGAAATCTGAGCCAGGTTTAAGTTCACCTTTTCTGTGTTTTGTTTGTTTATTTGGCCCCTGGGGGGTCAGCTGCTATTGAGAACCAATGGTTTAAATTAGACTTTGAATAGCTGGAACGATCTCCAGCAGTTTGCTCAATCTGAGCTTAACTAAGCCTGGAAAATAATTGTGTTCAAAACTGCAAAGTAAAGCAACCCGGGAAGTTTGATCTCCAAGAGCCTCACAAATTAGCACCCAGACAGGACCCTGGAGGTCATGTAGCCCAGCACCTCGGGGATGGCTCGTGCCGCTGCCCCTTCCCAACATCACACGCAGATGCCGCATAGACACGTGAGCTGTGGGTCACACACATATGAGCTCACACACATCTGACTCCTGTGTGTCCACATGTGGATTACACATTCTCAAGATTTCTATGATGCATGTGCGTGAGAGCAAGCCGTCACTCGGTGTCCACGTCATATGTCCAGCGGCTGACAGGAGTGTCACTTTTCATCATTCTGTCATCCTAAGAGGGGTTTGATTTACAGAAGCTACCCTGGTCACTAAGCTCTGCTGCTGAGTGGCGATCTCATCTATCAACACCCTGTCACTTTCTGATGATCATTTTGATAACAACAGTGAGTGGCCTTTGAATGCCCCGATGTGTGATTTTGCTCATCTGACCCAAACTGCTTTACTCATTTGTAGTTAAATGAAAGTAACAAGTATCAATTTAACTGAACCAAGATCTCCTCCTCTTGCAGTCTGTGCTCCTAGGACACAGTATTTGTGGGAAGGCCATCCATAGCCAAGGCTGAGCGGGGCGTCAAGAGGGAACAACGTCAAGCTTGCTTCCCTACAGCCCCTAGATGTATCTCAGAGCCTCTATGGTTTCTTTTGTTTAGATTTTTCTGGCATAACTAATGCTGCCTGTCTTAAGTCAGACGTGATCTTTTATAGAATGGAATTTCTCCCAAATGCCTAAAACCGCATGGTACTGAATGGATCTCCATCCTGGTGGCTGGTGCCACATTCTGTGTGTACTGTGTGGCACACCTGTGCATCACCATGGGAAGGCCCCGGGAGCAGGGAAAGCAAGCGCATCTCGCACCGTTGGCTTCATGACCACGGGAGCTCTGCGGACAGGAAGTCCACTGCACTGGCCAAGCCCGGGGTCGCAGAAGGGATTTCTACAAATGCACTTGCATTTCATAAAAATGACTATTTTACAAGTTTCTCAAATGAAAACCACTCAATAGTCAAGAAAGCAAGCTTTACTTATTTAAAATATTTAAGTAGGATTAAGACCACAATGATAGACATCACACAGTTAATGTAATTCTAGATTGTTCTTTACTGTTTTCAGCCTTTGGCTGAACACATAATCTCACCTAAGAATATAGTCTGAGGAGTGATCGTGATTCACAGATAACATATGCCACCTCTCTACATCCTTTTTAATTTCCATTATTTCTTAAGCTGAATACATTGTGTGCTCTAAACATCGAAACCAAAAGGAGCTAAGATGTGTGGTATATAAATCGACTTAATGTCCTCCCAGGACACCAGTCCAGACCCCAGAACAAGATTCTTGGATACGACTTCTTCTATCCCAAGTGCTTACCCTGGCCACAGTTTTCAGATCCCCTACCCGACAATCTCAGCTTCTGTTATAAAGCAACCACATATGTTTCTCTCTCATATAACTCTTTTATTCTATGAGGACGCACAGCCTAATATTCCACATGCAACATCACAACTGTATGCTGGAATTTTTTATAAATTTTCAGAATAATATTAGCCTTGCTTGTGTTTTTTGTGATTGTTGACATTGAAAGGAATACTTATTTCTGTTTGTGAAATTATACTATGCTCAGGTCCAAGTGTTGAGACAGAAATTAATCATTGTCCCTTTAGGAGGGCCATGTGCAGGGATTTAGGAGCACTAATTAGAAAATGTGTCCTTTTATGACATCTTAATGTACAAGGAGATTAAATGTGCATTAAAAATATGTTCCCACTTCATCATCAACTCTGGTGCGAACAGCGCTTCTCTGTCCAGGCTGGCTTCCAGCGAAGGCCTGTATGGGCCCAGACGGAAGTCCTCCCGAGACTCACGTGGCCACACACGAGAACTGGCCTTGCCCCTTTGGAAGGGAAACTTTCTGCAGAGCGACTTCATTGTCTTGAAACAGATCAAAAAATCTCAGGATCAAACAGAGAGCCCCAGTTTCCCCACAATGACATTCTCTCATGTGTATCTTGGGGAAAACACATCGAAAAATGCTAGGCGTGGCAACATACTTTGGCTGTTGGCAGTGAATTTAAGAGCTGTTACCTAAATTTATACAGTGCCCAGAAAATGTAGAGGAAAATTTGCTTAACTGGGAAACACACATTGCTCTGGCTCATGCAGGAGAGAAATCAAGTTCACACCATCCATGAAATCCTACTTAGAAAATAATTAGCGTCTCCATGGGATGCCCGAGACATAGTTTTGAACTGAGCTCGTCAAGTGGATAAACTCGGCGGAATTTCCTTTCTCCCTTATTAAGATTCTCTCTCATAATTCTAAGGGAAATCTTAGAGTTCCTTGCTCCTCCTCACTGACAAGCAGAATGTCATTAGAGTGACAGAGTCAGCTCACCCGGGCCCAATGCTTCAGTGTTTAGAAATTCCACACTCTAGGTTGATGGCAGAGAAATTAGGCAAAGATGGATCTCTGCATTTGATCTCAGATTTGCCCAAAGCATACAGAGCTCTGGAGTATCACTGAAATTGTCTTAAATGTTGTTAGAAATACTGTCCTCTTCTGCCCTATGTAACTATGACTCTAGGCAGAAAAGCCGCAAGCCTTTTAACCAAAACAAGCCCCTCCCCAGTTCCAGAGATACTCTCCTGGAGGGCCTCCCAGCTGCCCCTGGCCCAGCAGCAGGAGCACAAGGGCACCGTGCCTGCATTGGCCGCCCTGCTCCTGGTGGCACAGGCTCAGCACCAAGGCCGGGAAGGGCCTACGACACCTGAGAGCTACCATGCATGGGGCAGGGGCGAAGGAGAAAGAGTCTTTGCTTACACTGATCTTTGTGAGCTTCTCCTGTGAGAATCTCTTGAAGTAAAGCAATAGAGGGTAAAGTTGGAAGTAAAGTGTTTGCCCAGTTGCGAGCTCTTAGTCTTAACTGATGATCCGACTTTAGACTTGACAAAGAGACTTATGGGATTGAAGGAAAAGTAAATTTTAATACATCTCTATATAAATCATGAAGAAGGGGACAAGGACTGAGACTGAGCTGCCACCTCTCGTGTGGAGGCCAGGCAGCGCAGGCATCCTTGGGAACAGCTCCCAGCACTGCAGTTGCTTCCACCTGCGTAGGCGGCACTTTGGCCAACGCCCACGCCGCTCGCTTACTCTTCAGATATGTCAGTAAATGTTTTTGGGGTCCCTGAACGGTAGCCTCTGAGAACCTGCTGACCCCCAGCAGGCCAGGGAGCAGGGTTGGTGTGGCAGGTCACTGAGGCGGTGTCCCAACCTCTGACTCCCTTGCTTCTGTAGGTGGGAGGCCACCCCATGGACCGCGTGCTCCTCCTCGTGTGGGGGCGGCGTCCAGCGCCGGGCAGTTTCCTGCGTGGAGGAGGACGTCCAGGGGCGTGTCACGTCAGTGGAAGAGTGGAAATGCATGTACACCCCTAAGATGCCCGTCGAGCAGCCCTGCAACATTTTTGACTGCCCTAAATGGCTGGCACAGGAGTGGTCGCCGGTAACTGTGCCCTCTTTCTCTGTTCATTAGGAGAATCAGAGCGCTCCTCCCTGGGCCATCAGGGCCGGCCAGGTACCCTGCGCGGCCCCACCCTCTCCGGGCTCGTTAGATGCCCACCAGCTTAGCCCTGGAGTGGGAATGTCCCAGTCCAGCATGATGGAACAGAAATGACTTTTTAAAAAAAAAAAATCTTTGTTTTACTTCAGAGGAGCCTCTAACGCACCCCTTCATTGGACAGACAACTGCCCTTCTAGAATAGGTCAGGTGGAGGACTGAAACTTAATCTGTGAAAGCTACTTTGACAGCAGAACTCTAGACCAGGGTCTGACTGCACTTCTGTCTAGTATGTTCTATCAGTACCCAAAAAAGGGGTCCTAGTGGGTTAAAATTAAAGTAGGTAAACCAGTCATGGAGGGTAAGGGGATAAAAGCTGTGAGGTAATAATTATGGGGTGAAGTCGAATAGCTAAGATTAAAACGCTACTCTAGGTTTCCTGGCTGCCAGCGCAGGGAGGAGTGGCACACGAGGTAGGAAGAAGTGGAAGGAAACCCCGCCCCTTTCTCCCCAAGATGCATCAGGCTCCGCGCGGAGCCTTACGGCTTTGTGGGTGCAGGTCAGTGCCACGCTGTCTTGCTCCACGTGCCACAGGCAGAGAACCATGACAAGCATTGTGCACATCTGGCCACTGAGTCCATGTCTATTCATGGTTTGATGGTTATTTCAGTCTAATCAATTGCACTGGCCATGCTGTGATACAAACTAGCTGTGACGCAGCTTAGAATCTGTCATCCCCGTGGGAGTGAGCATTCCCATAGACCTGGACACTGCAGTCATTAGCAAAGGAACTAGGAAGGGCGCCAGTAACTCAGTTGGAGTGCACTTTCATTTCTTTTTTAAATCCTTTATTTTTATGTTATTTTATTTTGTGATACTGGGGATTGAACTCAGGACCCTGTGCTTGCCAGGCAAACATTTATTCCACTGAGCTATCTTCCCAGCTCCCTTCAGCTTTTCTTTTTTTTTTTTTTTTTTTTTTTTTTTTTTTTTTGGGGGGGGGTGGTGCTTGATTGATTTGAGATTTTGTATAAAGGGTGCTTCAGGATTTTCACGATTGGGGATAGATTAATCCAAGCCTAAGATGTAGAAAGTGGCTTCATTTTCAGCTGGCTTTGCCTCAAATAGCCAAGAGAAAAAAGATGCCATGCCTGGTGAGAAACACCGCCACTCCACCAGGAGTCCTTGCGTAAGAAGCCGTGGGTGAGACGGGGAGGAAGCAGGCGCTTCCTGTGAGTCTCCTCTCTCGCTCTCTTTCCAGTGCACGGTGACATGTGGCCAGGGCCTCAGGTACCGCGTAGTCCTCTGCATGGACCACCGAGGACTGCACACAGGAGGCTGCAGCCCCAAAACAAAGCCCCACATCAAAGAGGAATGCATCGGGCCCACTCCGTGCTACAGACCCAAAGGTAACCCCACTGGCGCCCCTTACCAGTCTGTCCGTGGTCCTGTGTGCTCAGGTGCTCCGTTAAGTCCTCAAAGATTTCATCCCAGGTATCCTTAGTAGTGATTGTTTGCAACACAGACTCTGCTAACTGGACTTGGTGCACTTTTTAAACATTTCGAATGGTTTTGACTGCAATTTTTTACTAAGTACTCCACAGGGAAGCCCCCGTGTACAGTTACCGCCCACGTTACAAGTGGCTTGAAGGCGACGGTTGAAGCATGTCCTGTGTGTCTGCTTAGAGGCGGGCCAACTCAAGAGCAATCTCTGTGTAGCTTCCTACCACGGTTCCTGCTGTTGGAAACAAGGGCTGAGGCTGTGTCTGCCCTGCTGAGCCCGGGATACGCTGCGAAGTCTTGTACTTCACACCGAGGAAACAGAAAACCATGGCTTTTTATACTAAAAATGAAAACATAAGAATGAGGCAAAATTCTAGAAGCATAATGAAAATGTGACCTATGGCTGCAGCGCTCAGGAGGCTGAAAACAGGAGGATCACTGAGTCCCATCTGTGTCGTGAGACTCTATACACCCTGTACAAATACATATAAAAATAAAGATTAGCACAGATTACCATGAACAGCATCCTGAAAGGAAAACAAAAGATGAAAACATCAGAAATGCTAATTACTTTTAATAGATACCCCTCTCCTCTCTCTTCTCTCCTTCTCTCCATTTTCTCATCTGTAAAATGAGGAGAAGATAGGACCTATCCCAGGATCACGGGAAGCCTAGGGGAGATGGGGTGTCACTAGGGTCCCTAGCCCGGCACTTGGCACACGGCGAGTCCTCCCCCAGTGTAACCCTTGACCCTGAACTCTTATCAGTATCCTCCAATGTTGGAAGAGGTGACTGCAGGCACATCTGACAGGATCCGGTCCAGCAGCAAAGCATGGCGTGGCTGCTGTTGCTCCCGGAGAAGCAGAGCTCTCTCGCGCTGCCCGAGGTGGCTGCACTGACCCATCCAACCCGGGCAGATGAGGGCACTGCACCGGGCGGGCTGCCCAGCGCCATGCTGCTGTCCATCCAGGGATGGCAGGGCCTTGGGCCTTGGCACCCACTCCGCTTTCTGAGGTAGAACTACACCCAGAGGGAAGGAGGGAGACTCCCAAAGAAAAACAGAGCATTGGTTCTTCATCCGGCCTTCCTGAGCCGCTCCAGGGAGAGCAAAGCATCTTGGGGCCTCCTGTTAAGAATAGCCTGGGCTTCCACACTAGGTAGTAAGCCTCTCTAAACATCACTAAAACACCCCATAATTTTGTGGTGTGAGCATATATGGACGTATTTCTTTCATCTTTGCAATCATACATCATAAAACGGTGATAAGGCCTCCCTCGCTCATACTAGAAAGGCAGATATGCCCATAAATGGCCCTAATGAACAGGTCGGAATGGGCGCCTTGGCAGTCGCTTCTGCAGGGAGAGGAGGAGCATCGCTATTTCTTTTTCTCCTCCATATGTTCCCCTCGGAAAGTAGCTTAAAAGCTCATTCTGAGTGGGCTGGCCAAATCTAGATAAGTGGGCAAAACAAGCAACATGATTGGTTTGCAGGCCCCGAGCCCACGTGATGCTCTGACTTCAGAGAGCTGCGGTGTGGTTCTGAGCAAGCGGGGTACACAGAGCAGTTCTCTGTGAATCCCCGAGTGGCAGAGTTTGATTTTAATTACGTGGCCTAGAACACGCTTAGCCGAAAGGCAAAAAAGTACATGAAAGTCTCAAAATACAATTTATTATGTATTGTGTTTAAGATGCCTGGGAGATCCTGCTGGCTCTTCATGTGCATCCTGCGCTAGTGCTCCTGGAATTGTGACTTGTGGAATAAAAGGACTTCGCTTGGCTGTCCGATGCCACGGAGGAGCCACGTGCACAGAAACTCGTGTGGCTAAACGTTTTTGAAATCCAATTCCACTTTGCCTCATTAAACCTTCCTCCGAGGAGGCAAAATTACAAAGCATTTAATTATTACAGTTACAAAACCACCAGTTACGATAGTCAACCTAGCCCACCTGGGCTTCGTGCAGCTCTGAGGTCCGTGAGGACAGCGGGACGCCCCGCAGCCCCCGACCGGCACTAACCTCTTGTCTTTGTGGCCTGTCCCCCTCCTCAGAGAAGCTCCCCGTGGAGGCCAAGCTGCCGTGGTTCAAGCAAGCGCAGGAGCTGGAGGAAGGAGCGGCCGTGTCCGAGGAGCCCTCGTAAGTGCAAAGCGCGGTGCCCTTGCGTCGCAAGAGCAGCCTCGCAGGCCTCGTGGGTTCTGAACCAGGCGCAGGGGGCTTCCAAAAGCCACGTGGGCCCTTTGGGTTCCAAGCCTTGGCTAAAGCTGTCACTGTCTTCAAAGCCAGTTTCAGCTGCTCTGGGGTTCATCCTGCTTGAACCGAAGCGCTTTTCAATTTTGCCTGAAGTGGGCAGTGCAGGTGGAACGCTCTCTCTGTCCCCCAAAACCCTGACCTGCCTTTTTCTCTTGGCAAGAGGCCAAAGGTGAGACCGACTGGGTTGCATCTGACTGTAGAAAATCAATTCGGTGTGAAAGTCTGGGTGGCTTTTCATACTCTTGTCCCCAGCTTCTTGCGAGAGCCACTCAGAGGAGCAAGGCAGGCCAGCTCCTGAGGAGCAGGAAGAGGCGGCCGTCCCCACCGTCCTGGCTGCAGGCGGGCAGCCAGAGCCCAGGCCTCCGCTCCACCTGCGTGTGCTCCCGTGCAGTGCATCCCTACCCAGCCGCGAAGGGTGCAGGACCATCAGCCACAGTCTCACCAGCTGCTTCAGGAGAGGAGAGAAAACGAGACAGGCAGGCAGGATCGCGCTGACTGGTCGGCCGGTGTATACCTGTTCTGCTAGAAAACATGGAGAAGCACACCGCTTCGTTATTTTTGCAGCTAAGGAAATGTGGCTTCATGGGAAATTTCATTTATGACCAAAGCCCTTTCTTGGGTTGAAATTTTTCTAGATCAGTGAATTTACTAGATTCTCAGTTAGTCCTGGGTACCCCAGCATGCTTACCGCACCCCCAAGGGGTGCACGGTGTGGCCTGCAGGCCACGAAGTGGTCCGCAAATTCAACCCGTACCTTACATTTCACTAGAAATAGGAATGAACACTGTAATCTGTAAATTCAAATGTAAGTTAGAATTTTCCCAGATTCATCCTGTTTGAGTTCAAACTTCTGTGGTCTCCACAGCACGAAATTTTGAATCTAAATCAAAATAGCAAGAAATTCCATAAGAAACAGAAGTGCAGATTGGTACACCAACAAAAGGTCATTTATGGGCCGGCCAAATAGCTCAGCAGATTAAAGTGCCTGCAAGCACACACAGCGGCCCGGGGTTCGATCCCTGGGCCTGCCATGCCAGCTCCCTACCCGCCAGGGCGCGCTGAGATGGCAATTGAGACTGGCCTGGTAGCACGCACCTGTAATCCCAGCTCTTGAGAGGCTGTAAACAGGCAGATCACTACAAGTCCAATCTAGTAGTGAGACCCTGAACACAATGTAGACCCTTCCCTAAAATACAGAGAGAGAGAGAGAGAGAGAGAGAGAGAGAGAGAGAGACAGACAGACAGACAGACAGACAGACAGACAGACAGACAGAAAGGCCATTCGTAAGTAAGCTGTGTTAGGACACTTGCCTTCACAGACAATGGTACTTCAACAAGAGAAAACATCTATTTACGTAAAAGGACAGCTAATCCAACATAGTTTCTGTACTGTAAAGCTACTGCAGCGGTAGTTCAGCTTCTTTGAGAAAAAGCAACTAACGATGGCAGGACCCTGGAAGAAAGACAGCGCTTGAAATCATGATTGAGCCTTTAAGTGATGGCATGGAACAGAAC
>PVKN010017371.1:0-17370 GCA_004027915.1 Capromys pilorides | reverse complement strand
TGCTACAACCCAATTTGAGTGACAGGTAATGAATAATGGGACATCTTACCACATAGACAAATAAAATGCTCTACAGAATGAAAATATCTCCTGAATTAAAAGTAAATTAATTAAGGAAAAATCAGAAGTGCATCCTCTGGAAAGTTAGTGGATTATGGAGACAAGTCCAAAAGGAAAAGCTATAAATGGTCTAAGGAAACACATAAATGTATATTTTCATTAATTATAAGAAATACATAAACCTGAAGAATGTTTCATTTTCACCTAAGAAACTGACAAATATTTATAATTGGTAATATTCAAGCTTGGAAAGTTGGCATCTGAGCTGCTTTCCTTGTTTCTGGGACAAATACCCAACACTCACAAGTGACAGGTGGAAAGGTTTATTTCAGCTCACAATTCGCAGAGGTTTTAGTCCATAACTGGCTAAGTCCAAGGAGGGCGTATGGCAGAGGGGCACTGTGGAGGAGAAACAGCCCATGGCAGGGTAGGCAGGGTTCAGTGAACATCAAAGCCTCAGAGCACAGCAGGACGCCTCCTAGCCTTTGGGGTGGTGCCGCCCACACCCACGGGGTGCCTTGCTGTGACCTGCAGCAGAGATACACTACTAATTTAGTCAGCACCCCCTTAATCCCCATTCATATGACCTTAATCCATATTATGCACCCTAGATCTGGCCGCTGCCTCCAAAAAGGCCCTCATGTGAACATATGATGCTTTGAGGGGACTAGCTAGATGCAAACCACAACACCATGGTGGCGCTGCAGAAATCAGGAAGATCTCATCATAAGACTGGGTGCAAGAGAGAAAACAGAGCAGCCGGGGCCAGGACACACGCGGCGGCCGCTCCTGGCGGGCGAGGGACCCGCGCGGAGCGGCGGCGGTGGAGCGGCGGCAGCGGAGCTGGGCCCAGGCCTGGCCTCGGCAAGGATCTTAAGGTCATGGAACTCCAGCTGCTGGAATGGGTTGGAAGCAAAATGGTGTCAGAGTTTGCAACCTGTTGGAGAAAAACAACATCAAGCAACAAGATAAAAGTAGCACACCGGGCAACAGATGAATGGATAAAGAAAATATGGTGTTTATGGAACGTTATTCAGCCATAAAGAACAAAATCACATCATTTGTAGGAAAGTCAATGGGATTTGAGAACATAATGTGAAGTGAAATTAGGCATTGGAAGTTAAATATTACAAAGTTTCTCTCACATTAGAGATCTAAAATATGAGTACATAAATGAGTGAATAAAATGAAGGAGAGATGCTAGGAAAAAAGAAGGCAGACTTTTTTTTAGAGCTGAGGAAGGGGACCAGGGTGTAGGAAGACACGAAGGGAAGAGGAAAGGATAGCAGGGTGTCAAGATACATTGTACTATGTGCCAACTCCTCGATGCAGACATCAGTACAAAAGCACACTGCTAATGATGTAAACACATAATGAACTGGAGATAGAGCTCAGTGTGAAGGTCCTGGGTTCAGTCTCCAGTACCACAAAAAATGCTTGACCTTTAACCAAACAATTCCACTTTACAGAGTTCATCTTATGAAAATATGCCCACTTTTGCAATGATATTTATAACTGTGTTGTTTATTGTGGGAGAAAACATAAAACTCAAGAAATTGGTTATTCAGAAATTTTCACATGCACCCAAGGGTGCCCTGCAGCGGGATGCTATAGAGGTACTTATCAAGAAAAGAAATCATGGGGCTGGGGAGATAGCTCCGTGGCACAGGTGCCTGCCTGGCAAGTGCAAGGTCTTGAGTTCAAACCCTGGTCCCACAAAGAAAAAAAAAAAAAAAAAAAAAAGAAAGGAAATCTTACATCACATACAAGGAACATAGACCTGGAGTCCACATGGGGCACTACAATGGTCAATGTTACCTAACTTGTAAACAGGAACAACAACAAAAAAATATGTCTTCCTTGAGCCTCCCTTTCCTGCCTGCCTCTAAAATGAGTACTAAGGGGCTGGGGAGATAGCACAGTAGAATAAGTGCTTGCCTGGCAAGCACAAGGGCCTGAGTTCAATCCCCAGTTCCGCCAAATAAAAATTAAAATAAAATAAAAAAATAAAATGAGCACCTACCTCACAAGAGGGAGGATCTGATGACATTAACACGTACAAACTGTCTGGCACAGCCTGCAGTGTGGCTAGTGCTCAGCTGGACCTGGACCTAGAGAAATTTATCTGTGCAGAAGCTGAGGAATCATCAGAGAAAAGGATATTTGGTCAGGTTTTTGGTTGGTAGAATCTTGAATGGAAACTGTCACATTGTTATACATTGTTATTTTTTATTAAAAGTAGTAAAATAAAAAAAAAAGACTGGGTGCAAAACTGGAAATCTTTTATTTAAGATGACATTTTTAAAAAAATTTTAAACAATTTATTTAACTGAAATGGACTTACGTTTGTTTCTGAAGTAACTTCCATTTATTTGGGTACATCTTTTCCCCATGGCGATTCACAGGATCTTCAAGCCAATATAAATATTTTATAAATATTTGAATATTTGGGCACATACCTGTACAATACCTCAGCAATACTTTTCAGCAAGAAAAACACCAGCAAGAGTAAAGATCAGACATGATTATTAGCTACAGTGAAAATCTGCTGAAATATTTTTGAGGTAAGAAGGCACCACATACCTCTTCAACTAAGAAAATCGCCCTTACAACACAGGACCATTTTATTTTCATATAGAACCTAGAACACTTAAGCTGCCAATTAGGTGGGGAATGGCAGAGCAACAGCCCCAGTTTATGCCATGAATTCATAGGGAATAGGTTCCAACAGCTCAGGTTCCTTCCCATTGGTCCTCACTAAGTGCGCTTCTCTGGGAGGGAAAGGCTGGCATTTCAGTTGAACCCAGGTACCTTTCTCTTTGGCTTCTTTCTTTTTCTGATCATTTTCCTTGACACGTTTCAGGAAGCTATCAGGACCTTTTGAGTGTTTAATATGCTCAATACATACATCAATCCTCTTGGCAAGTATCTTGCCCTTAACTTCCTTGTTTACAACAATGCCAATAGCGTGCTGGGTAACATTGTAGACTCTTCCTGTTTTGCCATGGTAACATTTGTGAGGCATTCCTTTTTGCACAGTACCCACTCCCTTGATGTCTACAATATCACCCTTGTTGTAGATTTCCATGTATGTGGCCAAAGGAATCACCCCATGTTTTCTAAAAGGCCTGGAGAACATATACCGGGTTCCCCTTCTCTTGCCCTTTGTGTTAGTCATTTTGACAAATTACTGGAAGATGGCGGCTCTGCCTGAAAGGCAAGACGACAATCCTTTGGCTTCCTGATCAAGAAGGAGCTTCTGTGGAAGTGCTCCCTGGGATTCATAGCACTGTGCTAATCCACTCAGGGGCCAGAAGCTTCCATGGTCATTTTCCAAGGAAGCCTCAATATTGCACCACTGAAAGTAGGCTTGATGTCATCTGCATAGTGCTGGTTTTATCTGTATGCAGAATGCAGGAGTTAGGGAATCGGAGAAGCCTCCATCCAGATTTCCAAGGGAGGCCTGGGCCTCCCTTACTTATCTTGTTGAAACAAAATACTCAACATCCAATGTTAAAAGGAGAAAGGTTTACTTAACTCACATTTGTAGAGTTTTCAGTCTATAATCAGTAGGCCTCAAGACAGGGTGGATTGGGACATGGCTCTCACAGAGAATAGTTCATAGCAACCACAAGATAGCTAATGCAACAGGAGAAGGAAACAAAATCTTTGTTATCCCTTATATTGCATGTAGGCTATCCATACTAGGGCAGGCATAGCACTCATTCTTAATCCTAGTGAGGACTAAGCCAAACCAATCAATGGAGTGATTTAGTAATCATACACCCTTAATCCCAGAATCACACATGCTAGATTCAGCCTGGTAGAACGTCTAGATAAAAACCATAACAGCCTGTGAACCAAGTAAAGATCTTCTGAGAAGGCAATGCATGAATCTATAGAAATGTACCCTAAATTTCAGAAGAAACTAGAGATGCCAGTTCTGCATAAAAAAGTTATGTATGAGTACAGCCATCCTAAGAGAAAATCAGTATGAGCTACACCTTACAAAGCCAAAGCAGTGGGGCTGTGCAAGTCCTCTGGAACCTGTATCTTACCACAACATACCCTGGATGCTGGACATAGAGCTATATGGCTTAATGTTTGCCCTGTCTACTTTTGATCTTACTTTGGTCCAGTTCTTCTCTATCTCTTTACTCCCCCTTTTTACAGTGGGAATGTTTGCCTCATGCTATTGTGTCTTCTGATGTTGTAACTTGCTTTTGATTTTCACATAGATTTGCAGCTGAATTTCCTTTGCGTCTCAGAAGGGTCCTGGGCTTTTGAAAAATGTTGAAATGGTTCCTTCTAGGGAAGACATTATTGTGTGCTTGTTCAGATACACAATAGCTAAAACGTAATAGGTGCGATTATTAACCTGTTACTGTTATTATTTGGAAACTAAGCATAGTTTCAGATGATATTTGGGGGTATCAGGCTGCCAAGGTGTGGAAAGTGGTGGTTAAATTTAATTAGTTGTCAACTTGATTGGCTTGGTAGCTGCCTGGAGAGTTCATGAAGTGCACTCCTGGATATGACAAGGTGGCCATGGAGGCGTAAACTTGGACAGCACACCTGATGATTTGGCTTCTGGCCTTTTTGTCTCTGGTGCTGCTTTCCTGGTCTGGGTTTTGGATGCTGTGATCCAAGTGGCTTTCTTCCACCACGTCCTTCTACCATGATGCTTTTGCTTTGGATCCAGCTAACCATAGAACGCATTCCCTGAGACTGAGAGCCAGACCACGCCTCTCACCCTTAGAGTAGTGGATGACCAGCGCTGGGTCCCAGCGAGAGCGGGGCTGATTAGTATAATGAGCATCTTATTTCAGCCTCTCTGGAAGGAATTTTAGCAGTTAGATTACATATTTCTGGCACAAAAAAAAACCCACAATATGTGTTTCTATATATATATTTAGATGTATAGAAAAATCATAGAATATTTTGCCAAATATGCATAATAGTTATTTCTACATGAAAAGGTAATGTATTAGTTTTACTATTGTTTTTATATATTGTCTTATTAGTATTCACATGATAAATAGATGATAAAATTTGAATCACAAATTTTTAACTTTTCAAAGATGCCCCACAGCTAGAACTTGCTGTTTTATTTCTGCCATTCCTTGTCATGTTGAAAAAGTAAAATAAAAACAAAAAGGAAAAGAATGTCATTGCTAGGCAAATAAGCATTGCTGTACAAGATAGATAACAATAGTAGGTAATTGTTGATGGCCTGCTATGCATTTTTAAAGAGCAATTGCAAAATGGGAAGCCCTAAGATTCCCGCAGAATATAGGACTTGCAAATGTAGAAAGTGTTATGGTCACTGGACTGGGGACGTGGCTCAGGGCTAATGTTCTTGCCTTGCATGCGCAGACCATGAGTTGGATCCCCCATACTGCAAGCATGCCCCCAAAGTGTGATAGCCATCAAAGTCAAGGTGGCCAATAATGGCTGCCCCCCTCCACACACACTTGCCCTTTCCTATCTAATTTGTAGTTCTTTCTGTTTTCATTTGGAGTTCAGAAAATGAGCAATTTTGGCCAATGTGAGGAGTCTTAGTCTTTTTCAGGACACCATAATAAAATATAAGAGACTAAGAACTTACGTGCAGAATTGGCTTCCCACTGCTATGAAGGCTGGGAAGCCCCAAGTCATGGTGGCAGCAGATCTGGTTCTCAGTAAGGATTCTTCCGGCTTGCTGACCCTTGACTTTTTCCAGGGTGAAGAGAGGAAGCTTGGGTACCCTTTCCAGGGCACTAAGCTCGTGTTGGGTGCTGCACCCCATGGGCTTATCTCAACCTTCCTCCTCCCTGAAGCCTGGTTGGTTATGGCCACCAGACTGCACATTAGGGCTTTGACATGGATTTTGATGGAACAGAATCACTCAGTTCACGACAGAAGCTAGTGAGATGTCACCACAGGTGAGGCCTAGAAAACAGACAGGCATTTCTGCTTGATTTCCTGCAAAGTTATTAATTACTTATCATTTTTTGTTTTAATATTAGGACATGCTGGACTCCCCAGAGATTGGTCAGAGACTCTGCATGGACAGGCACCGAGCCAGCCCAGTCCGAGGGCGATCTATAAGGCACTAACAAGGACTCCAGGCTCCAGCTGACAACAGTTCACTAACAATTTCAGATAAGATCAGCTGAGCCATAGCCAGGCAGCAAAAATATCTCAGTCATGAGAAAGGACACAGAATCATCAGCTTCCCATCACGGGCTGGTGGGGTGGTGCTGCATGCCAATAGCTTGGCGATAGCCCACGTCGCAGCAACAGGGAGGCAGGAATTACCTTTGCCTCCAAACAGGAACAAGTAGCAAATTGAAGCATGTTAACAGGTCAAATTCTGGACATAATCCTGCGAATTTAGCCTCTCTTAGATCACTTTATCTAATCGGTATGCTAAGCTGATGTCTGGTTCTGAATGTCTCCAAGGCCAAAGTTCTAACCTTGATCAAAATCGAGTAAGCATTCATTGATAAGATTGATGCCTCTGAAACTGCACTTTTATTGCACACTACAGGGACAAAGTGAGAGTAACATCATTATCCTGATGTACGCAAAGGAGAGTGAGCCGCAGAGGGATTGCTCTGTTTTGCAATATGACCCAGGAAGCAGAGGGCAGAGCGGATCCTCTCATGGCAAAAATAGCCTAGAGCTGGCGGGCTGCCCAACTCCACAGCGGCAAGTGTGAGCCGAAGCTGTGGGAGGACAGGAACGCGTGTGAGTGAGTGAGGAGAGCGAGAAGAGGCTGCCTGCCTGCTGACGCCTGCCATCCGGGTCCCTAGTTCGCTGCGGATGTGCACGAACACGTCGTACTTACTCGTCGTTCTGTGGCAGCGCTAAGGAGACAGGCCACGTCTTTCTGTTTCCTGCATGTCTTGTTGCAGGATGTATTAAATAAATCCTTGTCAAAGGAATGAAGATACCTTGAATATATGAGATTAATGGATTTGAACAGATTCTTCATATTCACTCTTAATGTCACTTTATCAGTGCACTTTTGCTAAAACTAAGAAGGAAAAGTAAGCTGCATTTCTCTTCTCTTGTTACCCTGTTCCAGTGGAAATAAACTCCCTGTGTTGTGCTTTAAAATATAAGCTCTGCAGTGATGATTATCCTGTGATTTCCTGCCTGGTAGACTCCTGGGGAGACAGATATTTTAAGAATAGAACAAATAAAATAGGCCTAAAAAGGGCTGGCCAGATAGCTCAGCAGACTGAAGCGCCTACTTAGGCAGGCTCAGAGCCCCGGGTTCGATCCCTGGCGTGCCAGGCCAGCCCCACGCCCAGGGCTCGCTGAGATGGCGGTTGAGACTACATGTGGTGGTGCGTGTCTGTAATCCCAGCTCGGGGGAGGCTGAAAACCGGAGAATCACTACGAGCCTGATCTGTGTAGTGAGATCCTGTAATAAATACATAAAAAATAAAAAGAAAATAAAACTGTCCTAAAAATTATCCTTCCATACTGAGGGATCAGGGCCTGGTGTGCTATTCAGGGTCCCAGGTGCTCAGAACCAACCTAATGCTTTCATGCTTTCAACAGTCTCACACTACTAAAAAGCCAAGGCATTCTGAGAAACCTCAAACTAACCCTAACTCTGTACCAAAAACGTGCTTGCCAAACATACTCTTTTTCTATGCATTCTTGGCCCTCTATCATGTTTTGGGGACATACTAATCAACAATCTCAAAAACAATAACTGGGACATTCATGGCAGAGGCTTGTTTATAAGTTGAACGCCTGCTCTTATTTGATGATCTTGCTGCGGATGCTTCACTCTTCGCTATTACAGTGCTTGCTTCTTGTGGTTGACTTCTCTCCAGCTCAGACGGCTTTGTTTTGAAATTAGATATCTCACCGTGCTCCCTCTTCCTTCTTTTATTTTTAATGGACCATCAGCTCTGAAAGAACAGTAATGAGACGCACTTGATTAGCGATGCTTCTGCGTGCTGCGTTTGCCATGGGCCACACTGCATATTAATGCCGTTACCCTCTCTTTCTTTGCATTCATTATATCTTATCTTCAGCAGACACACTTTGACTGATCAAAGGACTTTTTGGGATTATTAAAAAAATAGCATAGAAAAGAGAACTGTCTTAAGAGTAGGGTAATGTCTAGAGAATAATGGCTACCAAATCTTAATATGTCTTTCAAATAAGCATGACATTGTCTGTTCTCTACCGGCTGATAAACTGGCATCATCATTAGCAACATTCTGAAAGATTTATACACAAGAGCATGAGACCTTGCCTTTGAAGGATCCACGGTCATTGTCAGCTGTCTGCCAGCACAGAGAAAGAGCACCTTATGGTTTGGAGCCTCCCTTCTTTGAGGTTAGTTCTTGGAAGCATGACCCCAGGATGCTTGGGGAAAGTGTAACAGATGAAGCACAAACAACATACCTGGAGGAGGAGTGCTCCCGGTTACCCTGAGAGCTGGTCATGAGTGAGGTAACAACCTTGTTCAGTTCACAGATGTCGTAAGCCTGTGCCATGTACTTATCTTCTGTAATTTAGGGTTGTACAAAACAGGAATAGTTTCCAGTTTCTGTAGGCACCCCTTTTACCACAGTAGTGTCACTAGAAGATCTCCAGTCTGGTGTTTCTTACCTCATCCACTAGGGTAGCATGCTTTCAGTGGAAGCCTGTGGCTTCTGCATTATGCCACATTATGTCACTGAATCGGTGTAGTGGGCTGTCAGTAAGGTATGCAGCTGATGAAAACTAGCAAGAAATAATGATCTTCGCCTACCGGTATGGAGGGAAGAGGTACATACCTTTTATATTTAGTTCTAAATGGTCTGAAACAATAAGAGAAGAATAATAAAATCCCAGATAAGATAAATCCCTTACTTTGAGTGGCTTAACGTAGGTACCAGTCACCTTGAAGGCTGTCTCTGAACAGTGCTTAAAGGCTTAGAATACAACTTTGCTCTTCCAGCTCTTTGTCTGGAGGTTAGCACGTCTTTTCACCTGGCAAGTGTGTTCCTTGTCCTCTGCTGCAGAGATGAATGGCTCCATAACTGTGCTGTCACAACGGTGCAGCATGAAGTGTTGCTTCAGAAACTCTAGCAATGGCCAAACACATTCATGCTAGGTGTTTGTCAAATTTCCCCAGTTTCCCATGTGGGTTTTAGTCCAAGCTGGGAGAGCATCAGCAAACTGGGTTTTTGTTTAAACTGTGGGTGATAGATACCCCAGGAGACTCTAAAGGATTGTCTCCTAGTTTTAGATTACTTTCTGGGAGACTTGCAATGTGCACATTGTAAGTGAGTTAGAAGGAATATCTGGTGGGAAAAATGTGCTGTGTGCTTTGTACCTCAAGGTAGAAAAGGATTAATTTAAAATTTCATCAGGTTATGCCATCATAATAAATTAAGCCTCTTAGTTTTGTTTTGGTAGTTTATGTTTAATTAAGGTTCACACGAAGAAAATATTCACATACTGATTACATGTCCCTAAGTCTCTATTTATCATAAATTTAATTATCTTGAAAGTAGATTTGGGTTATTTGTTCTATGAATACTACTATTAATTCATATGCAACTATATTTTTCAATTTAGATTTTAAACAATGCAGATGATCTTTACTTAAGGTCTTGATAGAATGATATAAAGTTAAACAATTTCCAAATCTGTATTTTAATTCTCTAAAGGCAAGATATATATCACCTCAGTATATGAAATATTGACATGATAAAATATTGAAACAGCCCAGAACTAATATGAAAATGGAAGAATTACGCATTCACTGGTTAATCAGAATAAAAAAAAAAAAACATAGATCCTGAGTTGCCTTTGTTACCTGAAGCTCTTGAGAGTCATTGCTATAGGTTGGATCCGGAAAGTTCCCAAGATCTGCGTGTTCAAGGTATGGTACTGACCCGTGGCATTGTGGGGTGGGGTGTGGAACTTCAGGAGCTGTGGTTAGGTCATGGGGTTGACGTAGGTCCCAATACCTTGAAGGGGGTACTGGGACCTAGAATTGTCTTCTCTCCAGGCTTACTGGCCACCCTCTTCTACCTTGTGTTCCTGCTACATGGCACCAAAAGGCCCAAAGCCACAGGGGAGGCCACCAGGGATGGAAAGCTTCAGAACTAGGAACCAAATTAACCTTTCCTCTGTGGAATTGATCGTCTCAGGTATTTTGTCACAGTATGGAAAGCTAGCCAACATAGTCAGTGAGAAATTCTTCCCAGGTCTAAAATCTGTAAGACTCATCAAATAAAAACTGTACAACTATCCATGGAGAAGTAAATGTTAGCTAAACACCTTGAGGCTAAGGAGGATAAGATTAAATGTGATATTGCTTGGAAAGTTATGGCCGGAGGATTGCAAGTTTGAGGTATGACTGGTTAACAGAGAGAGAGCCTGTATGAAATAAACAAAAAAAGGCAAACAAACAAATAGACATTATGTTAAACTATAATCTGAGCAATTTGAAAACAACAATATGCAATATAACAATCATGGATGAATTCCTGGAATTTTGTTTAGTGAAATTCTGCATCATTTCTGTTTTTTCACTATTTTTCATTCTTCTGAAAAAAATAAAACTAAATCTAAAAATGATAAATTTTTAGATTCAATTTGTGACTCCAACATGGGACAGTGAATAAAATAAAATAATTTGATAATACTTACTTTTTCTATGAACTAACAGCTCATTATACACAAAAAGATAATATGATTATTTAAAAAATCTAAAGAAAAATGTTAAAGAATACAGGAATATACATTTAACAAACAAATGTTTAATTTTGCCAGTTCTATTAAATATTGAACTGAAGTCACTGACAAACAATGAAAAGCAACAAGACTTTGTGCATAAGCTTGAATGAATGAAATGATTTGATGATGATTTTCATTGTTGATGTAAAGTCCCCTGTGGCTTTGGGCCTTTTGATGGCAGAGCCCTGTCACAGGGAACACAAGGTAGAAGAAGCTGCTCGTGTTATGGGGCCAGAAAGCTAGAGAGGATATAGGCATTGCACAGGATATGAAGCTCAATCAGACTGTTTGGGAGAAAAATCGCAATTGGTTGAATATATAGCAATATAAAAATGGCTATTGTCATGTTATGCAGCAGCAAATAAAAGTTAGAGATGTATTCAAAGCAGTCATCAATTATAGTAGTATCAAAATTATAAAAATTCTAAAGATAAATCTAATGCACAATGAGCTAGGACAACACATTGACAATTATAAGACTTCAATAAAAGAAACTTTGTACTATGACATCATGCTCTTTAAAAAGAATATTTAAGAGTGCATCATGTCACTTTTCTTCACACCAAACTATAGGTTCACTATGACACCAAGCAATATGACAAAACCGTGTGTCTGTGTTGAATTTAAATAATTAGTTCTAAATTCAACAGAGAAGAGTGGCGTCTCAATCTGGCAGCGAAAACTTTCCAGTTAGACTTGCAGTAGTAACAGTGGAAGCCAGCGTGCACTCTAGCATGCGAAGGAAAAAATGACTGTCAAAGTCGAACCTGGTAAAACATATACTTTGCTTGGGAGGGAATGAGATTATTTTGAGACTAGAAACTGGTGATTGTTGTCCAACATCATGGACACATGGAAACCTTGCTGAGTTGTAATCTTTAAAATAGAACACTGCATCATAGGTGAATTATTCCCAGGGAAAAGGAAGTGATAAACATTTTGACAAAAATGTGGATTGATGTGGCAAAAATTAATTACATTTTATATGCTTTTTCAACAAAAATGAAATATATGAACTTTAATATAGTTTAATGAACTATAAGTCGGGCCCCAAACCCTAGAAAGCAGTGGTGTATTGGGGTGCACTGAGTCATTATCGCCCCCACCCCACAGTTCTTAGGATGCGATGCTTAGCCTCAAGGAGACGGTATCTGGAAGGTGAGTAGAGTTACGTAAGGCCATAATAGTTGACCCCTGTGCTTGTCATATGTAATATGCCAATTTTCTTGTGCAATGAGCTGCCTAGAGGGTTAGTAAAGTGCATTTCTGTGTGTATCTTGACATGTCCCCTCCTCTTTTGTGATGTTCCCCTCTTCTGCTTCCTAGTACCCTTGAACCAAATAGGGTTTCACTATGCAGCTCAGATGTGTAGTGACCCTCCTGTGTCAGCCTCCCCAGTTCTGGGATTACAGGTATGCACCATCATGCCTGGTTCTGGGGCCAGCACAACATGCAGTGTTGGGGACGGAATTCTCAACCTTGTGCTTTCCAGGTAGGCGCCTATGCCACTGAGCTACTTTGCTTCGCCACGCTCATCCACTTTTTTTTTTTTTTTTGTCTAATGCCAGCTGTTTAAGTACTGAATCCCTGAGACTATGAGTCAAATTAAATCTTGACACCTTACATTGAGAAGATTGGATATCATGTCTCTCACAGGAAGGCTGGCTGACAGGAGCTCCACAACAAGATCAACAGACTTGCAAGAAGAGGCAGAAACGGGAGTACCCTCTAGCTCTGCTGAGCAAGGGTACTGCAGGAGGGAGGTGGGTCCTTGCCAGGCCTTGATTCTGCAGGGACCTTGCTCCTGACCTTCGGCGTCTGTGGCTAACACTGGTTGCTACCATATCAAATCATTACACAGTAGGCAGTATATAAAAACAGATTTTTTTCCTCATTCTCAAATCAACAGTTGGTTCTGGGGTTTCTGTTGAGGGTCTTCTTCCAGGCTACAGTTCTCTGTATCTTTACTCAACAGAGAGCAGAAAAAGAAATTCTAAGGAGCCCACCCCCCAAAAAACCCCCCACAAAGTCGCTGATTCTATTCATGAGACCTCTGTTTAAGCCATGACCTCCCACAGTCATCTCTCTGGATTATGTCGGTTTTCAATGAATCAGTTTTGGAGGGCAAATACTACATTCAGTCCTAACAACCACCCAGGCCACAACATTTTACTACTATAACCCAAGAAAAGGCAAATATCAAGAGAAAACAGCGAGAATGAAACTGTGCTAAGATCTCATTGTGTATGTGAGGAAGGGTAAATCTATAGATATTCATCAATTTTATGAGAATTATAATGTGAATTTGTAGTCATATAAAAATTTCTATGGTACATATTTTTAAAAATTAGAAAGAGTATCATGCATAACTTACAAATTCATAAAACAAAAGGTGGAATTTATAATTGAAACTAAAGCAATCCAATTAATAAAAACAAACAAATGAAAACAAATAAGAAGTGTATTGAAAAAAGAACAAATATACAGATCACTGGAATGTATTTCCATGTGAGAGGGATGTGAACTGTGGCCAAAGGGCAGTCTACTGTGTTCTTCTAACATAAGCAGGGCAACGTTTCTGTTCTGATGTGCCTCTCCAGAACTGTGTCAATCTCTCACAACATACAATCCATCTCCCCTTTATTTTGAAGTTGCGTGAGCCTACGTGGATACTTTAACAAATAGAATGTGGCAGACCTAACAGCACGTGGCTTTTAATTATGAGTCACAGATGAGATGTAGTTTATATCTGGGTCCCCTCCTGGGATACCTAGTCTTGGGATCCTGTCTGAAGAAAACCTAGATGAAACAGAGAGGCTGAGTGTGGATGTTGTGGCTGAAAGTGCCAGCTAAGCCCCTAGCCTCAGGTCAGTACCAAGACCAGGTCTATAGGTCAAGAAGACTTCAGAAGGTTCCAGGCCCAGACATTAAAGTGGGACAAAGACATTATGCCTATTCCAACTCAAATAATGGACACGTGAGTGAAATAAATCTTTGCCACTGTGTGGAACCACCATGTTTTGGACAATTTTTCATGCAGCCATTGACAAAATTAGTTAGTATTTAATGCCCTCACTTAGGGTTAGTTGTTCTTGTTTATGCAGAAGAGAAGATAAAGGCTATTTGTAGATGATTTGGGTTGTACAGAGGTCTCAATGTTTTCGAGTTTGGATTATTGTTCAAATTTTTGGCATATTGGTAAACATGTGAAGAATGAAATTATCCAAAATAATATTAGAGGGCTGACAAAGTAGCTCAGAGAACTAAGTGCCTGCATAGGCAAGCACAGGTATTGGGGTTCGATCCTCAGTACCACATGCTACACTGGCTCTGTCTCAAGGTGCACTGAACCAGCCACAGAGATTAGGTTTGGTAGTGCATGCCTGTAATCCCAATGCTAGGGAGGTTGAAAACAGGAGGATCGCTATGAGTCTGAGCTGTGTAGTGAGACCCTGTACCAAGTACATAAAATATCAATAGTAACAATAACAACAACAATAATAATCAATAAAAAATGAAAATGTCAGACATGCCAGAAACACTCACTGTCCTGTTGATGCCAAAGTGTCACAAGGCCTCACAGTTCTGAAAAGTCCCCTGTCCTCCTGAAGGGAGCTGCTTCTTCAGGGGTGCTATCTGCCATGACTACACCTGCATCTGCACCTGTCCACAGATGCGTCCCTGTGCCCAAGGGTCCCATTTACCCAAGATCTTCCCTGTTACAGCCTTTTATGCCTCTCATGTGCAGGACAAACTGACACAAGCTGGCCCTGACAGAGGTGAGGCTCAGTGCAGAGCATTCACTAAGCACGTGCAAAGCCCTGGCTTCAGCCCTGCAAATATGGGCCATGGGCTCTGATCAGTGCTTATTTTGACAGCTGTAGTAAAAGTAACAAACCACTATGGTATCGCAACTGGGTCAGCACCCTAATGGATTCTCCACTAAAGTGATGGGACATAAGGACCAGAAAGACAAGCTAAGCTAGCTGTGTCTACCTCACTTGTCCTCCTAGCTGGGATAAAATACTCAGCATTGGCAACTTAGAAGAGACGTGGTTTATTTTGGCTCACCTTTTAGAAGTTCAGGCCTATCAGGGTTGTGGTTGACTAGCTTCCTGATGCATATGCTTACAGATATAGCAAAACAAAGTAAGGTGAAAAATGTGGAGGAAAAATTGGGTGCAGTTGTATCATTTCAGAATTTACTGCTACAGAATGTGCTACTGAATAATAAAACCATGGGATTTCTGTGGCACTGGAATGGAACCAAAGATTGCAAACATGGTAGACAATTACTCTACCATTGAATCACATCCCTAGGTCTTTTTATAGCATTTTCTAAAGAGACAGAGTCTTGTTAGACTTCCAGGCTGGCCTCTAATTAGCAATCCTCTTGCCCCAGCTTCCCAAGTAGGTGGATTGATGGGCATATGCCACACCTGGATGAGATGTGACCTCAGAGGAAGTTTCCTCCGCTGTTCCTGGAGGAGACAGTCTTGCTGTTTACCCACTAAAATGACTCCTTCCTGAAGAGATCAAGTTTAGAAATTAGGTGCAGTGGAACTTGAGATGTCCTTCATGCAAAGTTGTATGCAAAAGCCACAAAGGAGTACTCAGAAGAACTCTGCTAAATTTAGGGAAAAGAGTGAACCCAGCACTTTCTAGGAGGCTTACTTATACTCCTGGGGTTCCTATGTGAACCTCATAGAATAAACTTTTCCAGGTGACATAAAGTTCATTAATCATAAGACTCACACTTTGCACAGATATCCCTCTTTAAAATAAAACATTTGTTTCTGGCTGTTTGGGGCTCATGTTATGCACCTAGAAGCTGGGTGTAAGAAGATAGATTGTAGATGATTGATAGGTAAGTGAGAGACAGACAGACAGACAGACAGACAGACAGACAGACAGACAGACAGACAGTAGATAGATTAGATAGGTATAAAGGTAAGAACTCTCATAATAATATGATACAGACACACACCAGATATAGTGCTGTCATTATGATGTTCCCAGGGCATGTTCAGAGAGGCCTTTGAAAACCGGGGCTAATCTGAGAAGCCTGGAAGCCCACATTCTAGATCACTCCATCACTGTGCAGATTTGATGAACATCCAAGGTCCCCAGAAAGAGAAAACTTTAGACGTATTCAGCAGCACGGACATCACACTACATCAAAGGCACTTGCGGATGTTGAAAAGATATGTGCATTCAAGTCCTAAAGCTCCACAAATATCAGAGAAAAATAAGCACTATGGAATGGGTCAGTTACCTTTAATTGTGTCAACCTTCATGTACCCCCTTTATGGTGTATCATGCAGAAGGACACAGGGGTCCAGACCTGGCTCCGGTCCACTCTGTTCTGGCTCTGATCCCTACTCTGGGCCTGGCTGCCCTGGGATCAGCACCACTGCTCCCTGCTCCTTTTGACCGCGTGCTCCTGCTGCAGAGCCATGTGACCATGGGCTGGGTCTCCTGAAACCAGGAGCCAAATCAAACTTCTTCAAGTCGTGGGAGTTGGTTGTGTGCCAGTAATGAGCATGCTAATTGACACAGACTACAAAGAAACTCAGGGCTGAGCCATATGAACATATTTTTCACAGACTGACTGTGGAGCGAGGGAGAAGCTCAGAAGCCTTTATTTGATTCTGTTTCTTCCCTTGTAGTCCTAAATGTGTGGAATTTTTTGTGACACACATGAATATAAGATACATGGGACATTATAATACATATTACATGATACAGAAAAATCAAGGTTTTTAATGTTTCCTGTTTTCAAGATTGATTTACAGTTACTTCAAAATTTTGAGAGCTGCTGGGCAAGATGGCAGAATAGTAAGCTGCAGAGAAAGAGACCCTCAAGTGTTGTTCAAATGCTCAGATATAGCAACATGGAGAAGACAAGAAGGAGGGAGGTGAGTCTGAAAGACCCAGGATGAAACTGAGGCATGAACTGAAGCTCACACAGGGAGGGAAGAAAAATCTTCAAAGAACAAGAAAGCGATAACCAACGGCATCTTCTGTCTGAGACAAAACACACTGAGCAGGAGGTGCGAAAGAGGCAGTCCAGAGGGGCGCTTCAAGTGGATCACAAGAGCAGCCTCTGGGGAGTGCTGAAGATCCCAGAGGCCTCCACAGAGAGACGCAGCAGTGGAAGAGAGGGGTGGGTGCTGAGAGCTTGATCTCCCCATGCAGAGCTGTGATTAGCTAGGAACCGTTTTGTGCAGAGAGGGTCTGATAGAGCTCAGGACTGAGCAGCTACTGGGTCTGCCTGGGGGCTCCCAGCTGGGCTCAAGCCTGTGGAAGGAGTGGTGACAACTGTCAGCCTCCAACAGGCTGGCTTGCCAGGAGTACTCACTATGCCATCCTGAGGCTACTCCTAGCTTTCTGGGATAAATCAACACGGACTGGGGATCTGTCACCACAGGTAGTCTACCAGTGACAGTAGAGACCAACCTAGAAGCAGACTTCTTGGAAAATCATTCTTTTATTTTTTTTTGTAGTCTTGTTTTTGCTATTTTCTGTTTTTGTTTTCTTTTCCCTTCATTGTTTGAACTTGTTTTT
>PVKN010017370.1:0-17352 GCA_004027915.1 Capromys pilorides | reverse complement strand
AGTATAGCACAAAATGAAAAACACAGCAAGTTATGTATGGTTTAAAGTGTAATCAATTTTGAGGTTGTATACAAGGGTATAAATGATAAACACAAGTAGCAGCATTTTTAGTACAGGCTGTTACAAAATCCTGTATTTATAGCCTATCCCATTCTTTTTATAGCTCATTAATGTAGAAAACAAATACAGTGTATCCGTCTTCTCAGACAGCTTAAAATTCGCTTAAATGATATTTTTTAAATGGAAATACTGAGCTCCTGTGGTCTGTTTCCTCTTGAAGCACGTGTCTGCTTGACTGGGCGTGTAGACCTCACCGGGTTCCTTTTCAGACTGGAAAGAAAGGCATAAGAATGATGTACTGCTCTCCTTCCACCCAGCAGGGTCACAGCGCACATTCACGTAGGTGGCTCTGCAGCATCCTCTGCCCAACCGTGTGTGCCACCCCACCCCAAGAATGGCTTTCCCACCTCCAGAAGCTGCATTAATTCTTCCGGGCCGCCAGGGGGCTGTTGAGTTACTGGTTCACTGCCCTGGCTGGCAGGAGACAGTTTTAAAGCTTGTTCCAAAGGTGTTTGATTTCCTGTGGTGGCTATGAATATGCATAAGGCATGTGCTCAGCAATCTAGCAGTTCAAATTAGACAGCTGGTTCTGATAGTAAGGTGTTTTAGTTTAGTTTTTTTTTTTTCTTTTTTCTTTTTTTGTCTTGTTGTTTCCTTCTTTCCCCTTCCATTGAACAAGACCTTTCTTAGTAAGCTGCATCTATAATGTCATTTTATTAATTTATTTCCAGTATTTAATTTGGTTTTGGTATTGCCATCATGGCCCCTTCTCTCCTTACATTCTTTCATTCTGTAGAAGTTTCTGGAGTGTTACCATGAACAGGGCATATTTCTGTGGTCGAAGGACTTACAAACTTGGACATCAACCTTCCTTAAAATATAAGGATTAAGCAGTGTTCTTTTTACTAAATAGGTGCAGGGTTTTGTCATCCTTCTCTCTATTTGGATTAACACATACTCCAGCCTCACCTAGTTTCATCTAAAGAAATATTCCACATATCCACATATCCATCGTGCATCTGTGCATCCATTCAGACCTTCATCTCTCTGTCCCTCCCTCCATCCTTTTAGTGTGTATCACCTACCTATTTGTCAGGCACTACTCCAAACAGTACATGTGTGGACATGCATTTAGATCAGTCATTGACTTCCAGGATCTTATTATCAATGCTGAAATATCAGTAATCTTAATAGAAAAGAACCAAAGACCTAAGTCAGCTGGAGAAGATTGGGTGCAGAGAGTCGTTCATTATAATAATGAAAGCTTTAAAAAAACATATGATTATCACTTGTTTATACTTTATAGTTTATAAAGTAACATTATTGGTAGTAATTATCATAATGCTCAGTACATTGTAGATGGTAGTATTAGAATAAAGTCTCTTTGTGGAATGGCAGCATGAGCAAAATAGCTTCCAGAATAAAACTGAAGCTCAAGCACATCCCGTACCCCACAATAGATTGGGATTTTGTCTGATTTCCTGCAGAAAGCAGTGTAGCCACGGTCACAGGGAGGATCTACAAGGAGATCCACTAGTAGCGTGTATGCAGTCAACTACTAGTTGGGATCAGGGGACAGTGCACCTGTCCTGGGACTGGACATTTGTGGGAAGCAAGATGCAGAGTTCTCCAGGCCAAGATTCAGGACTCATAACAGAATCAAAAGCCAAACTGAGCTTGGCACCAGTTAGAACTCTCCAGAATGCTGACCCAGTTGAGCCACCTTGTTCACTAACCTTTCCCCAAGGTAAGGCAGCCAATGGCAACAGCAGCAGAACATCTAAAAAAGACAGAGGAACCAGGGAGTGAAAAACGATGATTCTCCTGGCTTTGGAGCCCACAGGTTGAGGCTGCCTTAGCATCTAAATACATATCCCCAGCCAGTGAGATAGCTCTGTGGTCTAAAGCGCCTGTGTAGGCAACCACTAGGGCAATGGTTCAATCTCTGGCACCATATGCTGTGCCAGGCCCACCCCAGGGCAGGCTGAGCCAACCATAACATACATACATACATACATTCATACATACGTACATACGTAAAGTTAAACATGCATCCCCAAAGTTAAATACACTTCCCCTCTCGAGGCCAGTGGCTGGGTTACAGAATGGAACACAATCCTGTGAAGTATCAAAAATAGTGAACCTTATGGGGGAGGGGGCATTTCACTGATCACTATGGCAGCCATAAGCCACATGTGGCTGTTTAAGTGAAAATTAATTAAAATTAAAAATTCATTGGCTTAAACACACCAGCCACCCTTTAAATGCCTGATAGCTGCATAGAGTCAGTGGCTACCATATTGTGTAGTACTAATATAGACAGTGCTAATGTAGAACTTGTCTACCATAGTAGAGCACTCCATGGGATACCACAGCTCTAAAGTAGAAGTCTTCAAGGTGTGAAGTATGATCAAGAGAAAACATTACAAGCTCTTCCATCAAACTCTTTTACCACTATTAAATAGCTCAGCAAATGCATTGGGTAGAAGGTGCTATTTCAAATGCTTTGATTGTATGTACATACATTTTCTGGAATGTTCTGTGACTTGGTGCTATTATTATCCACATTTCACAGATGAGGAAACAGGCACAGTGAGCAAGGAGGCAGAGGAGCTGGGATTTGAACTCACGTAGTCCAGCCCTATGTGCTAACTGGCTCCATATCACCCCTCACGGAGAACATGTTACTCAGAGTGCTGCACAGTGCATTGGCATGGGTGTCCTCTTCAGTCTTTTCATGGCTGGGAACTGTTTCTGATATGCAAGGCATTCTCAGTATTACCTGGATATTTCCCCAGGCAGCTGGCCTGTGGAGGACTGTAGCTTTTGCAGATGCATTGCCATATCGTGTATGTGCTCAGTTCAGTGGGTTGAAACATGGACTTACTTGGTTTCAAATAAAGCAGCCGTCACAAAGTGAACAAAAGGTCTAGCAAGATTTCTGCAGAGACCAGGTGGAACTTAGACTGCCAATGTAAGCAAGGAATAAGAAAGGGAAGGATAGATACTACTTCACCTGGTTGTAGTAGGAGCCCTTCATTTGCTACAAGATAAGCACAGTAGGAACTTGGCTAGAATGTAGAAGTCAATTAAAAAAAAAAAAAAAAACTAAAGTAGAGTGAAATGTGAAATTGTATGGACTATTTGTAAAGATAAATACCACTGTACTCCCATACCGTGCCTGAAGGTAGTGGCTGCTAAAAAATAATTCAAGTTCATAATTTATGAACAAACAAATATCAGGGTAAATGCCCTATTTTTTATACTGGTGAAAGTGCATAATTAAAAACAACCTGCATCCTAAAGGATTTTAAATAGTCGGTTGAGTGTTGCTGTCTTGCTTTTCATTGTTCAAGCTAGATCAGTTTCTTCTACTAGGAAAAAGGTATTCTTTCAACAGTGCTGAAAATCTTAAAATGGAAGGGTTCATGAGGAAAAGCAAATCATTGATTGAGAGTGTCGGGAGTAAAGAATGAACTTTTGGAGGGAACTTCACCCGTTGTGCCTTTGTTTAATTGTTAATCCTGGAGATCCATCTGCCGCCAATGCAACCTCTTCATTAACAGATCTGGACAGCTTGAGGAAACAGGTCCTGCATGAAAGGACACTCAGCACAGTCCGTGAAATTCTAAGGAACTGCAGAGATAGGTGGCTTTCCCACCCTTCCAGCCCTACTTACCACAACTTTTTCAGGAATAGGAGTGTCATTACTGTCTCTCAGGAAGACAGAGAGAGAGAGAGAGAGAGAGAGAGAGAGAGAGAGAGAGAGAGAGAGAGAGAGAGGGGAGAGTGTATACATACAGTGGAAGTGATAAGAAAGATACATTTGTGAAAGTAGTGCAACTGTAACATGTATCTGTGAACCTTTTGGGATTGAAGCTTTAAAACAAAATACGTGGAAAGGTTGATCCAAAGATTTCCTGTCTCATACCCCTGCTTTGTGCCAAGGTATCCAAAATCTGCATTTCTTGTATATTTCATTTTTATGTATATTCCAAGAGTTTTTAAAAAGTTACTTCTAAGGAGTGTCCTAGGACATCCTTATTACCATAGATGTTCTGGGAAATAGATGTCACAGTAGCTATTGCAACAGAATGGTGGGTCACGTGGGTTTGTATCTGTATCACAATTCCATGCTCCCTGTCAATGATGCAGAGTTTGACGATGGTCACTTGTTTTTCTTCTGCTGTGAATCAAATAGCTGTACATTTTAAAACATTGACCAATAGTTGTTGAGTATTTTCTTCTGCACTAAGTGCTTCTAGCTGGCTCATTTTCCTGTTCTAAGTTTAAGGACCTGAGGCTCAGAATGGTTATATGATTAGTCACACAGCTGGTGACAGGCAGAGCATTTAGGGCACCAGGACCTTTTTCCAGCACCGCAGTGTGAAAGTCATTGGTATGATGCAGGACATATCTTTCATTTTTCTTTGGAAGGACTCGTCGTATTCATGTTTCTTTGTGTCTAATTAGGGTGCCAGGCATATAAAAGGTGCCCAATGCAATCTGTTTAAAGAAGGAAAGCCATGATGAAACACAGTCGTTGCTGTTGCTTGAGGTGAGATCCCACTGCAGCTGCTGAGGTGCGTGCGTATCAGGGCCCACTGTGGGAAGGAATCTTGGAAGAACCTGACTGCCTTCATCCTCTGCACCTGGCCCTCCTTTGCCTTCTAATTTGTGTCAAATTTTGCCACATCAACTTGGAGATGCTTCTTTCCATGTCATTCAATGCCCGACTATATTTTCTTCTCTTTTCTTTTTGTACTCTTAGATATGAAAGATGCTGTGACTTTTCGGATTTTGTTTCAAGGTCATCTGAAAAACACATTTCCTGTTTGAAATGGATTTATCCTCAAGGAGTTGGATATCACTTTTCAGTAGGGATACCAACTCCCCAGGAACTGTGGCCCTGGCGTCCAGAACACCAGTCTCCAAAAGCTTTGTCCACGCTGGAAGACTTTTCAAATGCTTTCTTTTCTGTCCTCATCTGGGCAGATTTTTTTTTTTTTTTTTTTCGTAGTTTCTTAATGGTCTTTAGCAAAGGAAGTAAGTGACACTGATCAGGGAAGGCGGGCAGTAAGATTTATAATGTATTTGTGCTAGCTGATTGCCAACAGAACCGGCCTTTCCCAGTGGTGCTGTACGTAGACTCAGAAAATCAATAGGGATTAACCTCTGACCCCCTCCACATACTTATACTGTGGCTGCATGGCTTACCAATATTTCATCTGTTTCACTTAGCTGCTGTTACTTACTCAATAATGTGTGGCCAATTTTGCAAGATACTAATTAATTTTTTAAAATGCAGTATCACTTGGAGCTGTGATAAAATATCCCACCTTTGGAAATCAAGGCCCTTCTGATTTACTTATTAAACTCACATTAATTAGCCTTAATTAAGCAAAAATGGGAAGAGACAGGGCTTACAGTGGAAGGGCTTGCTTTGCTTACAAAAATTCCCTTGTGATTAACAGCAGGGGACCCTTGTGGCTGTCACAAAGCAGGTGCCCCTGGTATGTGTGGGAAGATGGGTCCTTTTAGGAAAATGGCTAATTTTACTTTTCAGACTTGTACTATTTTTTCCTGTAAGTGGATATTTACACACACACACACACACACACACACACACACACACACACCAGCTATCTTATAATGAAGTGAGCTCGATATATTATTTTTTAGGAAATCAAAATTACCTTTCATGCATGGCCTTGATGCAAATGTACGCATTGTTTTCTGTAAACATATTTGTGTGTGAGCTCCTCTTAATTATTGCTGCATAGCATACAAAAGCAGCAAAATTTGTAGGAATATACATTTTTACTTTTTAAAACTCTTTGGTATGTCGTAAAGGGCTATGCATTTGTTTTAAAAATTGAAATTACGGCAAGTTTTTTTCATCTAAGACCCTTTTGTTCACAGATCTTTTTCTTTTTTTTTTTGCAAGTATACCTATTCCCCAGAGTTTACTTACAGTTTGCTATTGATCCGGCAGCTGGTATTTGAATTGGTCGATGTACTCTGTAACTTGTTTAAAATACCCTACCTGAGCTATTAGTTTAAATAATGTATTCATAAATTGATTAATCATTACAGTAAGACTTATTAGCTGCATTTATATCTGCGTGTTATCCACAATTGACTTGTAGTCTAATAATCATGCATACTTAAGCAGAAGTTTTTACATTACAATTTAATAATTATCAAGGTGGAAAACAATAGTATTTGTATGTGGCAAGCAGGTGGGTACCAGAGTGTAATTTGCTATAGCTGCCCTGAGGTCAGGTTCTTAGGGAAGGGTAGGGATAGAAGGAGGTGACCCCCAAGGGATTCTTAGCATCTTTTACCAGTTGCATCCTGGTGGCAGGAGTGGGGTGGCCTTCCTCTGATTTCTCTAAGGCAGTGATGGCAAATGTATGATAAATGTGTTGCTTTTAAGACAAAAGATGTTAATGTGTGATTTTTTTTTTAAAGCTAAAGCTTCTGTATCTTTCTTTTCTCTTATTGCTAGAACAAAATACTTGACATTCAAAATTAAGGAATGAAAGGTTTATTCAAGTCACAGTTAGTGGAGGTTGCCGTTCATACTTGGCTGGCTCCAAGGCAACGTGGTACATGGCAGAGGGCAGCAGCTGTTGTTGGCAGAAAACAGCAAGAGCAAAAAGAGAGGGTTGGCAGCTATAGCAGCTAGCTAGCCTCTTTCCTCTCTTTACATTTATGTGCAGGCTGTCCGCCCCAGGGTGAGTATAGCACTTACACCCATAATCCCATCATGGAACCAAGAACTAATCACAAACTCTAGAATCCTGCCCCATTGACTGCATGAAGTTTTGTGGGGCTAGCTACACACAAACCATACCATTCACTATGCAAGTTTAGTTGCAGTTTGATCCTGGTCTCTCAAAGGTTAGCCTTCGCTGCTCTCCACTGGTGTACCTGTTTAGACACACTCCACTCTGTAAGGCCAACAAGCACAGCACACCTGGAAGAAGCAGGAGTCAAGGGAGCGAGGTTCTGTTGGAACAGAGCTTGCTTCAGAAAACATGCTGGGCTGGGGACATAGCTCAGTAGAATAAGTGCTTGCCTGGCAAGCACTGGGTCCTGAGTTCTATCCCTGGTACCACAAAAAAAAAAAAAAAAAAAAAAAAAAAAAAAAAAACATGCTGGGACAAATGTCCCCATACCTTCCACACAGCTTCGTGACCAGCTAGGAAGCCATTTGGCTCAATTCAGACCTTAAGGCTCCATGCACGGCCTTTTTGTCCTCTTTACTTTTTCTTTGTTTTCTTAGCTTAAGGAACTATTTTTGGAACATTTTAAGTTCACTGCTAGATTATGTAGCTTATAAAGAGTTCCCCAATACCCTCTGTCTCTGCACAAGCAACTTTCCTCAGCTGCATGAACCCTAAATCCAGCTACGTACTGGTTAAAAACAATCTCTTGTGTGATGGCCATTCCCTGGCTGTATCATGTGTGGACTCCCTGCGTGTTCCTGCCTTCCAACTTTGGGGTTTGTGCTAGAAGCGAGGGCCTGCCAGACTCTCCTCTCTTCCCTCCACAGCAGCCTGCTCCCTTTCATCCACCTATTTGGTTGGAAAGCCATTCTGCCTCCTCACATGACGGCTCTACTTCATAAATCCCCTTTTCAAACATTATTCCACAACCTGCTAAATTAATATATACTGTGTTCCTTTGGTAACGGCGGGGGGAGCCTGTCTCTCAGCGTGCATTTGTCCAGGTCTGTGTTACGAGAGCACTGCCCGCGGCGTGAAGGACATCTGCTCACAAGCGAGCAATTGTGCTTCCGATTCGGGGCAGTGCCTTTGCCTGGATGTTGGCTCCAGATGAAAGACAGATTGCCGTGGAGCTGCATTTCCAAGGATCCCTCTCCCCAGCATGGGGCTTCATACATTATTGAGAGCAAACCTACTTTCCACCACCCCTCCTCCACACACTTATTTTGCCAACCTTATTGAGAATGTCAGCATGGATCACTTCTCTACAAAGGCATAAAGGGCCAGCCAGGAAGCTTTGGCAGATAAATTATTTACAGTGTTTAATTATCATCCCACAGATTTATTAAACTTCTTGGTTACCTAGGAGTTCATGTAGCTGCCGAAAAGAGTTTGCTAAACTTTGAATACTAGACATTTTGTTTGGAAACAGAATCCCTTGTGAGACCTCCTGTCATATACCTGGTGTCTGTGTGGGTGGTGGTGGCTGTGATGGTGGTGGTGATGGTGGTGCTGTCCTGCTAAATGGTTAACAGCTAGCTCCCCTGGCATGGGGTAGGGGTTGCATGCTGCTGATGGGGGGGTACATATCCGTGCCCTGGCTGATTTCAGATTGCCAACATGAGGTTATTGAATGCAGAGTAGGAAAGAAACATGCGGTTCTGGTCTGTGATACGTATATAATTTCTACTGCATAGATCCAGTGGGTGTAAGCAAGGTATGAGCAAGAGTTAAATGGGACGTTTTCCACAGTAGAGTTTTGGATGTTTCTTTTCATTGTATTTTATATAGTTTATTTAAGCATAGGTTTATATAACTTAATGTCTAATAATGACCGCATCCTACAGTAAGCTCAGCAGGCACTGGAGCCCTCAGCAGCGGGCTCTGTCACACCAGCTGAAGCTGGCCACAACACGCCACTGTGCACCTTTCAGTAGCACCTGGGATTCAGTGAAGTTCGTGCTGTGGCCCTAATTTGGGCTCACTCCTAACAGGGTACCCCGCACACTTTTCCAGCGGCGTGTGAGGAGCCAGGTGGCAGGCTGCTAAGTGTGCTCGACAGCAAGCAGACACATGTACCTGGCTGGTCTGTCCCAGCCTATTCTGTTGTACTGATATTAAGGACAACAGTATTTTGCCGGGAGCAATAACAGGATGATTCTCTAACAACAGCGTGGTGACACCAGACTATGTTTTGCAATTTTCTTTAATATTTATGCTGGATAAATAATTTATCCCTTTTTTCAGTTTTTTTTTTTTTCTTTCTTTTTATTTTTTTCATCTTGAACATGTTGATGTAGACAGGTGCTCGATTTTCCTGGATGACTAAAGCAAGGGTTTCATGACTTTCCTCCCTGGAAAAGCAGGTGCATCAGCAGAGTTGCACCTCTGAGAATTGTTTCCACAATGTGGTAGCCATCTACTAATGTGGACTAATGACGTCTATGAAAGGATCAGCCCCACACTGGAAGGAAGTCGCTTGTTAATGTTCTATCCTTTCATGGAGCTCTAACATGAGGACTGTTGTTCTCCGCCAAGGATTTGGAACATTCACAGTGGTGCCTCACCTGTTATCACTGTGGGACTAATTGCATATCCCCTTCACTATTTGGGGTGGAAGGTTGATTCTGTGTGTTGCAAAGTTTTAGCTGCATCCCTGGCCTGTTTGCACTAGATACCACTGGACACTCCTCTCCCCCAATAGGAATAACCAAAAAGCGGCTCTGGATATTATTAAATATTCCCTGGGCGTCAAAATTTTTCTTCCAAACCAGTGTTTGGAACCAATGCTCTACACAGTTCTTACCACATCAGGCATATCGAAGAGTGAGAATAGAGACTTCCAGTCTGCCAGCCTAACCCTCCAACACTCGAACTGGGAATAAGATAAACTTGTCAGATCTTCTATTGCCCAGGGCCTGGAAGAGAGGCAGAAAAGCAGTGCCTATGCTCTAAGACTGCTGACCCACACTCCCTGAACTCCTAAAGAGGCGCTGAGGGCCTTATAAATGGGGTGTGAAGAGTAGGTAGAGCAGGGACGTTTTCTCTTGAGTCCTGAGGCTAAGGGCTGGTTTGTGAGCTGTAGGGTGGTGAGGGCCTCACTAGGAACGGGTATGTGCCCTTAGGAGGATGAGACTAGTTTCTACTGCCTTGTTCAGATGGGATTCTGTCCTGTTATACTGGAATTTGGCTCAGTCTGAGCAGTGAATTCAAAGGGGAATTTCAGGCTTGCTCTGTAAATGGTCCAGATCTTTTCTCAGGAGCAGAGTAGGCTTGGGGCATTTCAGTTCCATGTGGTTCATGTCCTCCTCCATGTAAAGGCCTTCTCCTGAAGTGTATATTATGTTTAACTTTCACGATATCCCTGAGCCTCGTATCAGATCTCAGAGGGCCGAGATGAAACTTTTCTGGAGTTCTCCTCTGCAAATGCAAGATTCTCTGACTTTTGGCAGCCTCTTCTCCTGGGGCACATGAGTAAATCTCAGTGATCTGTCTTTGCCTGCTGGGCCCTAGATCCTCAGGTGCCTATTCTGAGGGCCTTTGGAGCTGCCTGCAGTGGAGGGCAGCATGGTGATTACAAGATGGTGGGTATAACCTTAGCGGGAGGATCTGAGCCATGAGGGCCTGGGGTGTTCTTGTGGACCAGGTAGGGTCTATGTGGTTGCAGTTGATTTGAGTTCTTTGACCCTTTCTTTCCTGTCCTATTAAATGAGCATAATGATACCTTAGTGGTAGAATGATCAACTTAAAAGAATAAATATGAACTATTTGTCATCTCTCTTACAGAGTGAACCTTCAGCAGGTCACTCTGCTATCACAGTTCTTTTGCCGTTACTGCCATTTAGGACATTTCCTCCCTTGGTGGCAGGATGTGGCCTCGTCCCTTGCTGCCTGTAGGGCCTGAAATTGCCCAGTCTCTTCAGAGTATCTAAATCCTACTTCAAGCAGTGCCTTTCAGAAACAGTTCAGGAGATCAATAGTTATCTGCTTACCTCTCTGGCTGAGATGAGGTTTTATGCTTGTTACTAGCAGATCAATAGGGAAAGCAGATTCTGTTAGGCTTTCCATTGGAGTCATTAATCTCCTTCAGCCTCAGTTTCCCTATCTGTGAAGTGAGTCTAAGCAGGATGATAATGAAGAGATAGGTCAAGTGAGGTTGGCAGCCAGATACCCTCTGCCGGTGGCAGCATGAGAACATGTTCCTTTCACACCCCTGTCAGCCTAGGTCACTCAGTGTGGAATAATGAACTGCCACACAGTGGGACCCTTCTCTCTGTGCCTAGCCAGATATCTAAGTGGAAGCCTTACTCTGTGAACCTGCTAGCATACATTTCAGCTTTTAGGAGGTGCCATTGGGAACAAAATAATAGGAACATCAGTGATTTTATTTTTTGCTTCTAAGCACTATTCTGGTAAAAGTTAAATTTTCTATTTTCCCTGTAAATATTTCACATACATGTGTGTATCTGTAGGTATGCATGTAACATGTGCTCTGTATGTTTGAGAACTTAAACTAAATTTGGACAAACCTCATATTTCCAGAGAGTTCTATTTGTTTCTTTGTAATATAATAGTCTCACTGTCCAGGGTTAAAGAACAGGTTGAAAATGCCTAGTCCCACAGCCTGACCTGAGGAGGTAATGATCGGAAGGAGCCATTGTGTGTCACAGCCATGGTTAAAAGGGACCTTGGAAATCCTCACTTCGACAAGTGGTCTGAAACCTGGAACCACAGCTCTGGACAGAACACTTGTCACAAAATCTGCTGATAACTAAAGGGTGGCTCTTCGATGTGGATAACAGTTGGGGGGTGGGGGCTGACGGGGAGTGGGATGATTTTAATGTTTATATTCCACTGGGGTAAGCTCTAACAAAGACCCATCATTTCCCAGATAACCAATTCTTTTAAAAGAACATCTGTTGAAACTGGCAATTTACATTCTTCTTAAAATACAGAGCGACATAATTAACCCTCTGGGGAGACTAATATTAGTTTATTAGAGACAATTTCTAGTTCTGTTTATTTTTACGCTAAACGATTTGTTCAGATTGTAGGAATTTTTTTTTTTTTTTTCCTTTTCCTTTTTTTTAGTTGTAATGTGGTTGGCTTTTATGTGGGGTTCACTTTTCCTTATCAGGGACATACAAGGTACACAGCCAGGTACTCATACATGGTCCCAGTGATCACTGACTGTCAACTCATAGAAGCAAGCATATTGAAAGTGGCAGTATTGTGTGGCATTTGAATAACTCAGTACTCAACTCATTTTAATGTAATCAGCCTGCTTTAAAGTGATCTAATATGTTATTAATATATGTGTGTGTGCATTGGTGTGGTCACCCCTGTCATCAGTCATTGATTTGGCCTCCTTTGGCCTGGAGGAATTCTGGATGTGGAATTCTCTTGTGCTTCCTGTAAATGTACTTATCCCATTCACAAGGAGGATGTGAGCTCCTTTGTTCCCAACACTGGGCTGATTTTAGACTTATGACCTATGCTTGGCAGAAGAGAAAGAAGCCAGGGAATTCTCTGAAGGAGATCAATGACCCTGTAATCGTTTCATTGTCCTTCTTTGAATTTCAGAGCACCCATGTATGTATCCAGCCTATGGGCCCTCAATTGTCTGCCCTGTAGCAGGCTAAGGCAACTGTGGTGACTGTTTAGAGGGCATTCCCTGAGTGAACTTCAGCTTGTCCTCTTCACACTAAGAAGCCAGACCCTGGGCGTAGGAATGGCTCCAGATCTCTTCCATTGCCATTTGCTCTTCTGCAAAACAGAGCTGTTAGCAGAAGCACATAAAACAAAATCTGTGAGGTCACTGAAAAGAGTCCTCATGGGCACCTTGACTTAGCTCACAAGCTCCTCAACTGGCCCTGATTGACCAGTCCAGCCCCCGTTTGTTCCTCTTCTCTCCCTCAGTCAACTATGTGCTCTAGTCAGGCTAAACTGAGCTCAACAAGCTGCGTCCCTTGTGCCAGCCTTGATCTCTACCCCAGTTGCCCTGCTACCCTTGCTAGCTTGATTGTTGGCAAGCTGCTCTCCATCTTTCAAAACTAGGTGTTGCCTCTTTGTGTTGTGTCTTCCATGCTGCCTTCCCTGGCTTTTATTCACCTACACAATTAATCGCCTCTCTGGTACTGTCCCAGTGCCACAGATGCTTCTGGATCGCTGCAGTCTAGTTGCAAGCTTCTTTCCCATTGGATGACTTGCCCTGTGGCATGTCCATTTTCTGATACCTAGTAGATGCTCAGTACACAGGTGCTGAATTTAATTTTCTCTCTTTTCTCATGGTGGTGTGTGTTTAATGTCGAATAGTGTGTGTAGTATTGCTCTCAATTTCATAGAAGTGTAACGATGTATTATGTATGTAATACATAATATATATTATGTTGAATATAATATAAGATTGAATCAAAAGAGATCTACCTCTCACCTAGAGTTTCTTTATTTGCAAACTGGAAAATGAGAGTTGAATTTAAAACCCTAGGAGAAAGTTTGATTTTACAAAGCTACTTTAAATGATATCAGTGAGAATTGGGGGCAATAAATGCCTTTGAGGACTCATGTTACTTCTATACATTCCGTTTCTTTGTTCTGGACCATTCCTGCTTGAGTGCACCTCTCTCAAGATGTCCCTGTTGGTACCTATCATCATCTGACTTCGCAATTCCAATGTATAAAGATAGTAAGGTGTTCTCTGAGGCTCTCCTTTAATATTTGGATTCTCTCAGCAGAATTCCTAGTCTCTCACATCACAACCATATGAACACTTGGAAGCCGAAAAGATCAGTGGCACTGCAGCCTCAGTGGCATTCTCACACAGAGCTAGCAAGTGGGGCTGTTGGGTGACCATATGTCCAAGGGGTGGGGGTAGGGTTGTGCTGTAGGGCAGTAAGATAGGGACATGAAAATTCATCCTGAGGGAATTGTCTTCTGAAGGTGTGTGTGTGTGTGTGTGTGTGTGTGTGTGTGTGTTAAAATTAAATGCTTTTTTCTGCTCTCCAACTAGGAGGCAAGTTGGTCCTCAGTTGCATGGACTCTTTAGCAATCAAGTCCATGCCTGTAGCTTCCTATCCTTGCCTTTCTCATCTGTATGTAGAACTCACCTCACAGTGTGTTGGAATCAAGCATATTCAACACCCAATCCATACAGGATTGATTACATAGAATGCGGAGAGCACTAGCTCTTTACATCTAGGACATGACAGTGAGCAGCAGACAGGCTGCGACCTTGGAGACAAAGCCCAAGGCCTGCCACTGAAAAGTATTCATGGAATTACTCTCCCTTTGTTACTGAGAAAGAGTAGGTTGATGTTGAAATCTTTTTATATTGGCCTAGAGAAATTTCATTGTGAGGCTTATATGTGAATAATTTGCAATGACCCGTAAACCTGTAATTTCAGAAGTCATTGATTCTGAGATTATATGGATCATTATAGTACAATGTTGTTTCTTTCATCACTGGTACACTTTGGCAAGTTATCAGGCCTTGGGCCTGGTGTCCTGAGTGTGGGTGCCATGAGTACGGTAATGGTAAGTACCCTGCATGTGCCTATCCACTTCCCATGTCGCTACAACAGCCACCAGTGACCAACCAGACTCTTGCTTAGTATTCTATTCCAAGTAGTCACTACTGATCGCCCGCAGTGTGCGTGGTAAAAGGTCTCTATTTCCCATCCTAAGAAGTGACATTTTGATGAAAGCCCTGTGTTTCTTTCTGTGGAAGCCACAGTGTTCCCCTGTGCAGTGGGCACATTGCATTGCATTACATTCCTATTGGTGAGCTCATGGTAGTGATGTGCTCACGGCAGAGCCCCATTTTTCTCCCAAGAGAAAGCTCGGAAACCTTCAAGCCAATTATGAATTTAGGAATAATGCATGCTTGTCTGTTTGCTGGTTGCTTTTACTTTGTCACCTTAGACTTAATGTTCGCTCTTCAGCCATGTCTTAAAGGAAGAATCTATATATTATCACAAGTGCTGACATTGTTCTGTTTTATAAACTTCCCTGGAAAAAAAAGTATTCATTGCAAGATCCATTTCAGTGGCAAGCTTATCCATGCATTGAGGTGGGTAGGCTTTGATTTTTATGCACATGGGTTTAGTAGCACATCCGCCCTGTCCAACTACCTATCCACATGTGTGAGTCAATTATGAATTGAAAGATTCCCTTTGGAACACAGAGAAACACAGAGGTGGATTTGGTGATTCCATGTCCCTACTCTCCTAGTTGGGTTGCTTGTTAAATATCCTCAAGGTATTTAAGAATCAGTACTTTTACAAGTTCTGATTGTGTAATATTAAAAACCTCAAGAGGACATATAAGGCATACTTATATGAGAAATTTAGAAGTTTAATTAAGTGACTCAGCAGGGAGCCAGGTAAACATCTTCATCCTGTGCAAGAGGAGGGCATGGACATTGTGTGGTTCTACACCCCACACAGGGCAGCCTGCTTATAATATAAGGAAGGGAGAGAGGCAGCAGCTGCTCCTCCTTCCTTTGCTCTTTGCTGCTTTCTGCCGTCATGAACTGCTGCCCTCTGCCATGTGCTACCCTACCTTAGAGCCAGCTGAGTGTGGTCTGAAACCTCCACAGAAAACTGTTAGCTGAATAAACCTTTCCTTCCTTAATTTTGGGTGTCAGGTATTTTGTCCCAGCAATGAGAGAAGGGTAATTAAAAAAAATACATACACACACACACACACATATATATATATACACACACACACACACACACACATACATATTATATAATACATATATAATACATATTATATATAGCGTACATATTTTATATATATATATATTATATAACACTTTCTGAGCACTTGCCATGTGCACTTGTATAAGACACACACACATATATATGTTATATATATATATATATATATATATAATATTATTGATGTAAAATATGTAATCTGTAGTGCCCTTTGTGATTTGCCTCCATGAACTTCTGAGAGCAGTCCTGTCTCCATTTTTTAGATGAGAATGCCTAGACACATAGAAAATACATAATGAGGCTCCACATCGATGATGATCATGGGGAGGGCTAAGACCTCTGGGGTCTCTGTTCTGACCCCCCACACATATATGATCACCTTAACCTTACTGTTTGGCTGGATAACTAGTAGTATTTCCTTGCTAACTAGAGCAAGAATTCCAGATTCATAAGGATGGGAAGATGACAAATTTGGGGACTCCAAGCTTAGAGATTTAAATCTCAAAGCCTTACAGCAATGTCTTCCCTTTGGCTTTTGGATGGCTTAGTAAATAAATACAGAAACACAGAGCAAAAGCAAACAAAGGAATAAGAACAGTAACAGAAAACTTGTGTCTCCTCTGTTGGCCAGCACCCCAGAGACCTTTGCATGCTAAACCATGAGGCTCCTGCCTCAGCCTCACACATATCCTTTGATTGCAGTGACCCCAGCTTGTGGGGTTACAAGGTCCTAGGTTAATGGGCTGCACATCAGTAGTTGTTGGAGAAAAAGGCACACGAGGTTTGGCCCTTGGTCCTGAAGTCAGCACATTGAGCTCTTCTCAGCTCCTCCCCCATCTTTATGGGATGTCCTTTCCTGTAATTACAGTCAAGATCCTATAGCTGCAGGAAGGCCTGTCAATTGAGTAAGAGCTGATGTCCATCGCGTGGTGACAGCCTGTTCTGAGGGCTTTAGGCCTGTCCTTAGAGAGGCTTGCTATTTCCTTCTAGGGTACTTTACCTCATTCAGTTCACTGACATCAGATGAATGGAGATGTCTTATTGTATGTTGAACCGGAGGGTCACACCCTTGGACATGATATACTACAAAGGAAGATGCTTCATTGATCTGTATTTTTAAATTAAAAATATTTATTTAATATGCATCTTTGTACTTATAGGAAAAGAACTAGAAGATATGCAACAAACCATTAGGCTTTTCTCTCGGGGAATGGGTTTTGGTGGTAGAAAAATGGTCAAGTGTTACTGTGGACTAATAGGCACTTCTTTATTTCAGTAATTATGAATTATGGTACTTTGATAATTTCAAATATTTATTAAATTAAAAAAAGCAAAATTAATGAGCCTATCTGGCTCATCCATGGGTGAGTTTGCCCATTTCCCTCTAAATCAAGCCAACTGCAAGCAGCTTGACAGTCTGGCTTCCATAGTCCACGGGGTTCTTCCTTTGGTGTTATCCTGCACTAATGGGGCAAAGGCAAAGTGCTCTTTGGTTGACTTTATGATCTCTATGTTCATGAGGCCCGATTATTTTAAGCTGTGCGTTTGGGGTCATACCAGTGACAGAGTTATTCAAGTAGGACATGGGCATTATGATAACTGGTTTGTGGCCATAAATAGATCCCAGCATCTGGCATTACTGTGTATTTAATACATGCTTATTTGACTAGGTCTTTATAGTTGAGAGTTCTACGGTGTGGATGGACTCTGAGCACTATCTTACAGGGACAAGGTGAACCTTGAGCTGTCAGCCCTGGTTTTCTCTCACAGTGATAGGCTGTGCTGTCTTACCTGAAAACAAAAGATATATATATATATATATATATATATATATA